>CM022874.1:41741896-41771986 GCA_012654025.1 Pachypsylla venusta
TTCCCCCCCCCCCCCCCCTCACCGATCGGTCTGTATTCACCCCTGTCATTATCAGCCTCAGTAAAAGTTCATGGCAATACTTAAAAGCAAAACTATTGTCAGGATACTGCAGGGGCGTCCACGTCGCCACTGGGGGGTAGATTGAGATAAATTCGTTGACAACGATGATGAAATTTTCAAACCTAACTACCGTTAACATTTAAATACTAGTTTGGTATAATTTCGTTGATAGCGATGAGAAAATATTCAAATCTAACTACCATTTTACATTAAGAGACGAGGTTGGTATAATTTCGTTGATAACGATGAGAAAATTTTCAAATCTAACTACCTTTTACATTAAGAGACTAGGTTGGTAGAATTTCGTTGATAACGATGAGAAAATTTTGAAACCTAACTACCATTTTACATTAAGAGACAAGGTTGGTATAATTTCGTTGATAACGATGAGAAAATTTTCAAAACCAAATACCGTTTACATTAAAAGGCTACGTTGGTATAATTTCGTTGATAACGGTGAGAAAATTTTCAAACCTAACTACCGTTAAAAGACTAGGTTGGGATATTTTCGCTGATAAATCCATCTAAATCCCACCAAATTCCTCGAAGTATACTATGAAGGAAAAGCGTGCAGTTCCATGTTCCTGTATGGTCAGCAGATATATTGACAATATTGATCTGTTTGTCAATAGTGAACTATTCTCACATCACACCAATACTGTACAAATAGAAAGTGAAAAGAATAAGGACAAACTTAATAAATTAATACATTGCCACCCACCTAGAAGTGCCGATCTCAGCCGATGATATTGGTCAGGTTGGGTTTGGCTACAAACAGTTTGGTGTGGTAGGTACCAACATGCAGTAGTATTTTGATATTCTGTCTATTTAGCCTTTAGGAACAGAGATCGTTTCATTTGATATGAACTGTCAGTTTTGTTTCTAACTGTTTTAATATACCAATATTTTTACTTCCCGTTTCATTTTCAACCAAGACTGTATTATCTACACTTATGAATTTGAAATTTGGCTCAAATATATCATTTCAGCTTTTGAATTACCTACTTTAGGACATCCTATGGATAAGGGGACTTAAAAGAATGCTTCCAAGCCTATGCCGGTTGTAAATTGCGACTAAGGGAGGGGTCAAAAACGATATATTTTCCATTGCCCATGCAAAAAGCAAGAAGCTACTGCATTATTCGTTCGGATTCTTTAGTAGCAACAACTCATGAAAAGTTGTTGCAAACCAGCCCCACGACTGTTAACATACGATGATTCTAAAGACAAAAAAATGTAGATCTGACTACAGTGAAAAAAAACTGGCCTCCATGTATGTTAGTGTAGCTTCACTCCTATTATTTCTGAAACGAGAGTAACTTTGAAAATGAATATTCTGACTGTAAATACACAATTCTGTACACATCCTTATCACGTTTACAATATTAATCTCTCCTTTTAAGGCATGTCCAAAATGTTCATGTAAGAATAAAATAAACCCAGGAATTTCATACTAAGGGCCATAATATTATAAAACTCCACTTAAGTGTGAGTTTTTCATCAACTCTTCATCAACAATTTCAGTTGACAGAAGCAAATTTTTAGAGGGGAAATAGGAGTAATTTTTCATCTCTCCAATTACAATTACAATTGACATAACCCAAATGTCAAAACTGAGCTTTTGGTGCCTTTTAGGGGTTTTTCTGCACCCTCTTTAGAAAATGTCTTGACCGTTTTGCATATGCAAAACTAGTTTAATGAAATATTTTTAGAAATTTCGTTTCATTTTTACAAGAAAAGGCAGATGAAGTGAACCTTCTGAGCTGTGACAATGAGGGCTTGGGGGCGGAGCCCCCAACTCGCATTAGCGAGTATTATATTAAAATCACATGTAATTATGTGGTCAGAACATTTTTTGAAATACAAATCAGACAGTCAAGTGGTAGTGACCACTCCAACTCGCACTCAATATTTATATTATGGCCCTAAACCCTTTTCATTAAAATCGGAATGGGCGTTCGAGAGTTATCGTGGTACAAAAAGACAAACGCATTATATACGAACACACTAAAAAGGAAAATCTTGATATTAACAAGTACGTATTGGTGTCACCCTTATAAGGGTGACAATCGTTGGGATGATTTTATTGTTTCCGAGTGTACAAGAAATCGACTACGTAAGTATTACCTATGTGTTGTATTGAGCATTGAGTGAGTTAATGTCCTGTCAAGTTGACTCGATTGTTTGTCTTGAGGGCAGGATAAGGATTTGATTTGGTTAACAACTTTTCGTTACACCATCCAAAATGTTGTGGGACCTATACTTATGATTCTGATCTTATTAACTACCTACTTCATTATTTTAATGCTATATTTATTTATAAGTGTTAAATTTTTGAACTGGCATTTCCTGGAATATCATTTTAAGTAGGTTATTGCGCTCCTCTTCGAGAGACTCTGGGATTTCCTGGATTATTATTTTAAGTAGGTAATTTTACTCCTCTTGGAGAGACTTTATCAACAATACGGAATTTCCTAGATTATTATTTTAAGTAGGTCATCGCTCCTCTTGGAGAGACTTTATCAACAATACGAGAATCATCAATTACATGGATTTCCTGGATTATCATTTTAAGTAGGTCATTTCGCCCCTCTTGGACAGACTTTATCAGCAATACGGGATTACCTGGATTATCATTTTAAGTAGGTCACTTCGCTCCTCTTGGAGAGACTTTATCAACAATACGAGAATCATCAAACACATGGATTTCTCGGATTATCATTTCAAGTAGCTCATTTTGCTCCTCTTGGAGAGACTTTATCAACAATACGAGAATCATCAAACACATGGATTTCCCGGATTATTATTTCAAGTAGCTCATTTTGCTCCTCTTGGAGGGACTTTATCAACAATACGAGAATCATCAAACACATGTTTCTCGTCTGTCTGTGCAGTGAAATTCTTGTTATTGTTATCCATTGCAAAATGCTAACATACAAACTCCGGAACTGCAAATTCAATCTCTTGATAAAATACCCACACAAACGAAGTATGGTAATACGTAGCACAACCTATCCCCTCTGGTTGAGAAAAAGTTTGAATGTATAAAATAACCCAAAGCTTGGTTGTCTCTGAGAAATTTCTGAGAGGAAATGACGCCTCCAAGACGACTCTAAATTTCTGCTTCGAAGCTAAAAATACAAAGAATTTATTTTGTGTGGAAGGAAAATAGATTCTTTTTAAAACGGGCATTTGTTACAGTCACTACGAAACACACAGATTATGACCGAATAGCTAATAAAAGTTGCTCTAAAAGCAGTGGCGGATTTACCGAACGAGCAATGGCCTAGGGCGGCAAAATATGGAGCAACTTAAATATGGAAATATTTTTTTTTTTAGATTTAGCTGCAATGAAAATAGTGTCTATGTTTATACATTTTTCTCATTTTTTACACGATTGAAAATCAGAAAGATACTGTGCTGTTTACATTATACATAGCAAACTCCAACTGCCGTAAAACTTTCAAATATACGCGCGTGAGCATTACAAGTGTGAAAGTACAAGTGTGAGTTTTAGACGAGTACCTAGACTAGACTGTATTAATTGAAACAAAATAAACGAGATTTCGAGCATTGTTTTTTTTTTTCATTAATGTTTGTCTCAAATAAATCGACAAAATTACTGAGTAAGCACTAACGAATATCTGTACAATATACTCGATTCTCATTTGTTTCCATATATCTCCGTTGGGAAACATTTACGGTCATACGATTAGAGAGAGAAAAAAAAAGTGTTATTTTGATCTCCCAAATTGATATATTAGTATAGATTTTCCAGTATAGCGACCAAAAATGTGTTACCATATTTAGATCCAATTGTGTACATTGCTTTATGATCATCTTAATTTCAGATGTGCAATTCATCAACATAGTAAAGTTTGCGATATACCTCGTTTAGTTTCGATAAGTTGCCCCTCCCCTAGTCCAGAAAAAACACATTCTGGTATCATTTTCCTAATAATTTGTGTATAATCTTTGCATATTAATTAATAAGAACAAACTTTTGAATGAGAACATATATATGCATATACAAATACATTGACTAACAGAGTATATTGTGATTGCATTTCTTTAGACTGATCAGTATAAATCTGGTTTACAAATCAGAGGATACGTGTCCATGTGTATGACTAATCGGAACCTAAATTCACTCCGGAGTGTTTATCGTCTGCTCATATTTTCCGAGCACCTGTCTCTGTCGCTATCGATGCACAGTATTGCACAGTGCACATTAGGTGCGCTTTGGTTATACCATATCGTCACGAAGATTATTAGCTGAATCGTGGCCGACCGTAATGGTCCCCCCTCACCGATCGCTCTGTATCCGGCCCTGCCTCCGACTTAAAGTTAATTATATCACCAAGCCAAAGCCGATCCGATCTGTGACAGTAAAATGTAAAAGATTCAGCAGCAAACCTATAGTTAGGTTTATTGTGAACTGATTTTATTTTTTATAAAACGAAATGAACTGTTTAATAATCTATTAGAATTGGACAGTAATCTTCCAAGAAGTGGACGATTCTTTGTCTCTCTCAGTCTACCAGAGACCAGATTATGTGCTTTTAATTATCTTTAATAGAATTTCTAGTCAGATTGTTATCTATTGACGGTAATAGTCATAATTAGAAAACTACTTGTCGAGCTAGAGATGACGTTTGAATGTCGCCATGAACCAAATAGATGACAAGGAGCCGTTAGATTTTACAATATTGCAAAAATATACAGGGGTGAGTCAGTAAAATAGTGTGGACTAATTAAGAGGAATGTTTAAATTCTGATCGGAATGTTAACACTGCATGATTGATAAATAGTGTGGACTAATTAAGAGGAATTCTTAAATTCTGATCGGAATGTTCACACTGTATGATTGAAAAATAGTGTGGACTAATTAAGAGGAATGTTTAAATTCTGATCGGAATGTTCACACTGTATGATTAAAAAATAGTGTGGACTAATTAAGAGGAATTCTTAAATTCTGATCGGAATGTTCACACTGTATGATTAAAAAATAGTGTGGACTAATTTAAGAGGAATGCTTAAATTCTGATCGGAATGTTCACACTGTAAGATTGAAAAATAGTGTGGACTAATTAATAGGTATTGTTAAATTCTGATCGGAATGTTCAAACTGTATGATTAAAAAATAGTGTGGACTAATTTAAGAGGAATGCTTAAATTCTGATCGGAATGTTCACACTGTATGATTAAAAAATAGTGTGGACTAATTTAAAAGGAATGCTTAAATTCTGATCGGAATGTTCACACTGTAAGATTGAAACTAAAGTCGTATATTTATAGCCCTATATTTACACATTGTTTACATTACCTCCCTGTGAAACTAGATGGGTTCAACACCACGATGCTGTTATGGTATACCTTTTGCCCCCCCCCCGGAAAAATATTCTGTGTACGCCCCTGGCTCTTAAGCCAGTGTAAATAAAAAAGGTTTGGTGTTAAGAGGGGCACCCAGCTTTTAAAAAACAAACTCTGTTTCAAACCAAAGATGAGAGGTCATCAGCAAAATACAAGTTTCTACTCAGTTTCTATGGATACTGTGAGAAGAGAGTTACCGTGCCAGAGGAAATAAGAGATTAGGCGTCGAACAAAAGGTTGTGGCATTGCAGAATTAGGGAAAGTAACGTCAACCTCAAATAGATTTGGGAAAGGGTGAAGTTAAAGAAGAATAAAAAGACTTTTCTGAATTAGGCAAAAAAACATTAAACCATTTTTTTTGGTATTTTGGAATCGTCACAATTCTCCTCTATAAATTTCAAGGTACGAAGAATCCAAAAATGGATTAAAAATTCGTTTGTACACCACGCCGTACACCGAGATTGGAACTTTTGCTCTTAGCGTTGACTGAATTTAATGAAATTTGGTGTCTAATTATGCCTGGCTATTTTTGGGTGCAACCGGATCTACTGTTAAAAGTTTATGTCGATTTTTAGCGGTTTTCATTAATCGTGTTTAGAAAGAGAATATTAATTTAGGGCGAATGAGATGTGGATCTACAGTTCACAGAACTTCTAATAATAAATATCCTTCTTTCTTAAAGTTAAACCTTTCTTTTTAATTCCTGTTTCCCTCCACTTGTTAGGTAAGTAATTATTGAAATTACGTAAATATGCAAGATTTTAACAGAAAATGATGTGCCTAGCCTCGTATAACTGTTTTAAATTTTTTTTAGTATCCACTTATCCAAGAACTGTAACAGAAAGGTCCAAGCTAATAGAGGTTTGAGTATAATGTCCTCAAACATACAAGGCTGCTCATAATTTTGGTCTTAAACTGAGGACTTAGCGGTGCGAAGTCGATTCTAGCCTAAACTTCTGAGGGGGCTTGATTTTTTTTTTTCTGTGCCTGAACAACATACCTGCATGTATAACCATAATATATAACCCATATTTTTTCCCTCATTTTATCTCGGAGGCTTACCCGAACCCCCCCCCCCCCCAANCCCCCCCCCCACTAAAACCACCTCTGAAGCGGTCAGCTGAAACTTTATCGTTTTAACTTGATATCTTGTATCGAAAAAAAAAATACGAAGTCGCCCAAAATAAGTAAAAAAATTGGAAATTTTGAACGTAACTTAAAAAGGTTTCCATTTTTAGTTCTGATAATTTTCTTGAGGTCAATGCTTGGCTATATGATAACATTTGGGTTGTGATATTTGAACAAACAACCCCTACCACATAGGTACCCACAGATTATGCATCATAATTTTAATAGGCACGCTCTTCTAAAGATTCTATTTCCAAGCTTGTGTCGAATATGGGGGGATCGAGTTGGATTCGAACCAACAGCCTCCTGGGTACGAATCCACCACCTTACCCAACTGAGCTACTGAGGCTGTGTATAGATGAATAACCGAACTTCACTTCTAAAACAGATTCTGATTTGGATGTTAAGCCTAGTTTTGACAACCCAATATTTTTTTGTTAGCGTGTTCGTCCTTTTTTACTAAGATAGCTCTCGAAAGCCTTGGTATTATCATTCATTATTATCATAGAAATAGCTGATTAGGACCTATCCTGTCACCCAGAGCCAAATAATGTCCATTTTAAGTGAGATAGATCAGTTGAAGTAACTACTAGCTGTAGGGGTTACTACACTAAGAAAACTTCTCAGTGTCATTTGTTTCTCTTTGCTGCTTCACCTGTCTTTTTCTGGGAATTTCTGTCCAGTATTAAACTTTCATTTAGTGTTCCCAGTATTTCACTTCCATTATTCTTACAATGAGCCCTTTCTAATAAGTCTTAATCCGTGACATGGTCAATAGCTTCTCGACCCCAATCCCATCTCTAACAAGAGTTCATTCATTTATATTTTTTCAGAAAAAAATACCAGTAGATAATCTGGTATATGTTTTCCTTGCAATTTTTTGTTTGCCTTAATAGGTATCATTATTTATTTTTTACGGCTTCGTTCCGGCAATAAAATGATTTCCTGAACGCATCGCGTCTTCTTCAGCCTTGTTTGTCCATTATGATGTTGTGCTTTGTTTTTTCAATTATCTTCGTACTTGTTTTTCATTATTGTTGGAGTTATTACTCATTACATTTCTTTGTTTAATGAACGTGTAATGATCCTGCTGATAATCATAGCATCTTGTTCAATGGGAGGAAAGTCATTTTATTTTTCAGCATTGTTCTTCTTATTAGAAATCCATAAAAAATATCATTTGGATTGGACTGTCATTTTTGTTCTATCCGAAGTTCTTTTTAAATGTATTTCATGGTTAGCTAATTGTTGAATTTCCAGCCGGTTCTGGTCTACATTATTTTATATATTTTTTATCTTCAGCTCAGTTACATCGAAAACTTGAACTTTATGCATTATGGAACCAAACAATGCCTAAAACTAATATCATATTGAATCGTCATTCTGCAAACAATTTGTATACCTATCTTTCTTTTTTTTTTAGTTTAATGTATCTTTTATATCTAAAGGTTATTTGAGACGGTTTTTTTTTACCCTTTTTCCCAGTACATTTTCAGACCAGCTACCCACCTAGTAAAACCTTCTTAATTTCAGTTTTTTTTTTTTTTTTTAATTTGGCTTAACGTCTCTTTAACATCTATTGGTCATTCAAGACGGATGCTTAATTTCAGTGATCCTACGGGAACTGTTGTATTTACGTGCCATTGACGCTGGCAAGTATATTATATCTTTTAAAGTGACATCAACAAATTCTAGGAACTGAGTTTATAACTCAGCTCCTCGTCGTTTTAGCAATGGGAGTTAGATGTTTGCTGTTTCTTCTGTCGCTGGTACGATGTACAACATAACTTGGGTTATTTCTTTCATGCGGTTAGGGCTAACAGAAGTCCGGCTTTGGCAGGATATGTCCTTTTTTTGTATGTTTGTCTTGCGTCCTGCCTGTTTTTGAGAATAAAGAAAAATGTTCTTTTTGTTTAAATTCACATGTCCTGTTTGTTTAAATTCACACAAAAACACTTTTTAAGTGTTAAATCACTTCTATAAAAAAAAGACGAGAAAAACGGCTAAAATTTCAATTTTGTTATTTCTCCGTGAATATGACCTTTTGGTTCTTGTGAATCAAAATGAAATTACAAGATTCCTTTTCCTTTCATTTTACTGAGGCAATTTGAAACTATTTCATTTTGAAGGACGGTTTCAGATGAGAAATATTCTGCAACATTTTGAAAGTTCTGGCTTCTTCCATGGTTACGCCACATCCTCCGATACCAACACTACATGACATGCTGCAGTTGCCTATCTAAATAGTATCTGTTTGCCATTACTCTCTACAACACACTCCTCGTTGGAGAACATAAAATATAAATTTCATTTTGAGGACATTTTTCCATTCTAAAACTTTTTGGAGGACGATCTATCCAGAATATAAAAATAAATAATAACCCTTTCGAGTCTCGTATTAGGAATTTACTAAAAATCTGACACAAATTAAAATCGTTTATTATGTGAGAACTAGGTATAGTATGATTTTTGTTCCAGCTTTGGGTGGCATCTTCTTTTTACATCTAGTTTCAGTAAGGTATAATCTCCCCGGTCGTTTTGCTGCAATAAATAACAGGTACTTAATTATCCTTAAGAAATTGAGTGCATCCTGATAGATTCATGTTAGGTTACCTATTTAAGTTAAGAAACGTCCAGCGAGGTTTCTCTGAGTGAGTGACCACGTAGGTTCACGATCTCGTCAACAAGGAGTGTGTTGTTTGCTATTCCCCTGCCATCAATTAATTACCGTTTTCAAATAATTTTGAAACAGTGTCAATCTACAAATAAAAAAATTGATCTCATCATCTACCCATCCCACATTATTAAATATTCAACAAAAGTCATTCCACATATTTTTCCCGTGGCTGTAGAGACACCTGAAAAGTGTACTTTGTGACATGAAGACTTGGCGGGCGCAGCGCTGCCGCGCTCCTCAATATTATTGTAAAAAATAATAAATAATTTTGAAATAGTGTCAAAATTATCCTTACGATAGATGCATGTTAGGTTTCGTTCTTTTAAAAAAAGAACGAAATTTGGTTCCCGTTTGGAGTGTTATAGGTCCCCTTAGTGTTTTCGTTAGTTTATTTGGAAATATTGTAGGGATTTTTCTGTGATCGGTTCCAAATTGGCATTGGTAGGGCCACGGGCTATTCTAATCCTTTTGTCACTGCGACCTATAATTATAGTTCTTTTGTGTGACATGCCCCTTTATTAACCAAAAGGGACCTAATCCCTTGATGAGGACCGATTGTTGTTATTTCCCCAGGTGTTATAATAATCCTTGAGAAGTGTTTGAGTATTTTATGAGGGGCAGCTCCGCATTCGCCGTTGCCTCTGCCGTGTCTGCACGGCAGTTGTCAATTCCAAAGATTTACGATGAAAAAAAAAACCGAACCAAAATAGACACACATCATTGTACATCCATTAAACCAATTGATTATTAAAACTGAGCAATATAATAGCATGATATAATCAACATAATATAATCTAATAATATAATAGCATAATATAATCAATATAATAGCATAATATAATATAATCAACTGAGCAATATAATAGCAGTCGTACATGAATGGGCTAACAAGTAGAATCTGTCTCCAAATGTCGTGATGCATAAAAAAATTGAAACTTTTATGCAAAAATAAATCACCAATCTGTTCTACAAACAGAAGCGCGTGTGCTTGTATAGAACCTTTCAAATAGTTTTGTGAGACGTGAACACAACATTTCTACAAGTCACCACAAGAGGGAGTGGCTAGTGTTTAAATTTACCTGACGGCAAATTTTACGGTCTGAAGAGCAATGAAATTGAAAGTTAGATAAATTCATTGGCCCCGTTTATAATGTTTATACAAGTACCTAAAGATAAGAATAGAAGAAAAATAAAATGTATTACTGCGTGTAAAATATCATTAGTCCTTTGGTTTATTATTTTCAAGAATGAACCTTTGGGAGTCGTCACGACCTCCCTAAAATTTGGTATTTCACGTTTCAAGCTACGAAGAATCCGTTTGTTCGGGATTCGGCACAAGGCCCGAATGGAGCAATCGTTTTTCCGAATGGTGCAAGAGTTTTTAGGGATAAGCGACTTCATGAGAAGAACAAGTTCTTCTATATGGGTGTCACCCCCGTCTTGAATGACCAATAGATGTTAAAGAGACGTTAAGCCAAATTAAAAGAAAAGAGTAACATTAATTTTTAAAATTTTCCCTACGACTTTCCTAATAAAATGACGCGGCACTTTGAAATTTTCCTAGTTCTAAGACTTACTTCCTATAGATTTAAATTTATCGTTTATTATTTACAATGATCAACCTTTGGAACCGTCTTGAAAAAGGGAAAAAAATACCCCCCCCTCTCAAAATATTTTGGTACTGTTCAGCACAGGATAAAAATTGAAAATCATGAAACTAATATTTTATCAATTGATTGTATATTATCGGGGAATGACTGTTATCGATATAGACTTAATGATCATTGTGCGCAGACCGCATTATTAATTTAATAATTAATTTATTCAGAAACAAATAACTTGGTCATGAAGATACTTCTCCTGGTCACTCCCCCAAAATATTAATATCCATTCAAACATTTCCGTCCAAGTCGATGGTAATAATTTGTCTGGAAAAGATAATAAATATTCCAATGAAAGCAAGTTGTATTTTTCTAAAAGCAATAAAAATGGCCATTAGTACTCCAAGTATCAATATCGCCAAACTGTGACAATAGGTACATAAAAATTGATTTAGAGGAACGCACCCAGCCAAATCATTTCATTTACAAAGTGGGTTCGGTGTGTACAACAAGGGCAAATATTAATATGGATGATATCGATTGATCGTCACCGCAGTGGAATAATATTTGAAAAATGTAAATATTTTACTCTGATTGACCGAATTGGTTGCAGGTCTCTATTGAGATTGATCGCAATTATAAATATAAATAGGTACTTTATTTAGATCTATTGTGACCAGTATTTCAATATGGTGGGGATGAAGTTACGTTCGAACAGACTCCTCAACTAGGTACTTAGGTTGTTCATTGTTTAGTTTCAACATGACAAAATCACTTTTGTTTACCTGTTTCTCGATTTGTACAATAACACTCGAACGCCACATACGCTTTTTGAATTGGATGATTGGTTTTTAATGAAAGTTAGTATGAACGTTCATTTGAATTAGATGATTGGTTGTTAATGAAAGTTAGTATGAACGTTCATTTGAATTAGATGATTGGTTTTTAATGAAAGTTAGTATGAACGTTCATTTGAATTAGATGATTGGTTTTTAATGAAAGTTAGTATGAACGTTCATTTGAATTAGATGATTGGTTTTTAATGAAAGTTAGTATGAACGTTCATTTGAATTAGATGATTGGTTTTTAATGAAAGTTAGTATGAACGTTTATTTGAATTAGATGATTGGTTTTTAATGAAAGTTAGTATGAACGTTTATTTGAATTAGATGATTGGTTTCTAATGAAAGTTAGTATGAACATTTATTTGAATTGCTGGTATGGACATTTATTTGAATTACATGGTTGGTTTCTAATGAATGCTGGTATGGACATTTATTTGAATTACATGGTTGTTTTTTAATGAAAATTGGTATGGACACTTATTTGAATTAGATGGTTGTTTTTTAATGAAAGTTGGTATGTACATTTATTTGAATTAGATGGTTGGTGTGAGTGATCTTTATGTACCGTCCGAAATTGGGACATGTTTTTCTTGCAAAACGCCTATTGGTCATTCGGGATGGATGTTTTAGCCTCCATACGCTGGAAACATACAAACCAGCTACCCTCATTGACCTCACATAGCCTGGGTTGGGTCGAAAATTTAAAATAATCTCTACTTTGATATCCCCATTAAACTTGTTTTAAAAATTAATCATGCAACTTCTTTATAAAAACCTAAAAACATAAAAAAATAAATGGTACGGAAAACCGTACTAGACTTTCTCTTCCTTANAAAAAAAAAAAAAAAATATCGCCAGAATTGGATCATATTTTGTTTTCCCATTTTCCTAAAAGCATTCATTCAGTCTTTCATTAGGTAGCTATCTGCCAAATAACGCTACTGTGAACCACGGCTGCTAGCTACTAAATTATTAATATGAAACAAAGTTCAAAATGCTGCTCAAGCTTTTAATTTCAAAGCATACATTTTTGTTTTGTAATTTTATATACAGAGGAAAGCACATTAAAATTTAAGGAGCGGTGGGGCAAACGAACCCCCCCGTCTCTAAAAAATTAGGATCATAAAAATGTCCTACATTTTTATACCTCGTATTCGCTCTTTATGTATTTTCCCTTCTTCGGGTGCTATGCTCGTACAAGGGATATTTTACTTTACAAAAACATTTATTTTAATCAAAAGTTAAGCAAAACTTTTGATAATAGGGGGTGTTACAAATAAGGGTGGTCGTACTTTGGAAGCAAATGTACTGCGCGACTACACATCACTGCGGGCGACTGATTCAAATGAATGGAACCTTGTCTATTGTTAGCGTTCCATTAATTTAGTTGAATCATAAAATTACATTCATTTGAATAATAAAATACATTCATTTGAATCGCTTCCAAACTAAGACCGGGGTAAGACGGGATCATGTTAAATTAATAATGATTCAATGAACGATCACAATTTTCCAGTAAGCGTTACGTGATCTCTGAAAGCATTTGTGAGCCGTCGCGTCGCGTCGTTGAGGTAGATTGTCGCCTCAGCGGAAAAAAAGTTGAAAAAATATATTTGATTCTTATACTGATCTATGTCGATTTTTACTGATCTATGTCGATTCTTACTTATCTATGTGGATTCCCACTGATCTATATGGATTCTTACTGATCTATGTTGATTTTTATTGACCTTTGTCGATGCTTACAGATCTATGTGGATTCCTACTGATCTATGTGGATTCTTACTGATCTATGTTGATATTTACTGACCTTTGTCGATGCTTACTAATCTAGGTCGATTTTTACGGATTTATGTCGATTCTTACTGATCTATGTCGTTTTTTAGGGATTTATATCGATTGTTACTGATCTCTGTTGATTTTTAGGGATTTATGTCGATTCTTACTGAACTATGTCGATTTTCTTGGTGTAAAAAACCCAGTAGACTTCGAAGTACAAAAAGGTCGAAGCGATCTGAAACTATTCTTCCTCGAATATAATAAACATGGACATTCTAAAATATTGCGAACATTTGCGGAAACTTTCCGTCCTTGGCGAATGCCCACTTTGCTCATTCATAAAACGACACTGAGAGTTACGCAATACACTTTCCCTTGCCACTGTCAAATCTTATTCAAACCAACAACATCTTGGTTACGAATTCATTACCATTACGCCCGTACTTTTTATTTGGGGGGGAGGGGGTGGGGGTTGAACCCTTAAAACCTTGTCCTGGATAAGGTCATGATTACCTTCACCAAATTTCCATTTCCATCGGGGATAGATATTAGGTACATGTTACTATCGTGATATATCAGTGGTAATCTCATAAAAATAAGAATTTAACACTAAAATAAAAAAGATACACATAAAATCATATAGCAATCAAATGATCTAGCATTAGATAGAATTAATAACGATGATGATAATCGACTGATACAGTGGCGCAGTAAGGATTTTTATTTGGAGGGGGGATTTTTTATGTGTAGTAGTAAGATGTTCGCTAACCGTCAGGTCCGTACCCTAGATTAAATTTCGGAGGAAGGGGGGAGTATATGAAAGTACCCATTTTATCTAATTTTCGATCTTCCTCACCATTTCACCTCTGCTCATGACACAACGCAAAATATCCGAATACAAAACAGATGGATTCATCAATAGGCCACGACACCCAAACAGTGTTTCAAGGAAAACTCGTCTATGAATTCCCAGGGGATTGATGGAGAAACCCCTTCCCCCAATATCTCAGAAAAATTAATAAAATTCGGAGTTATGGTAAGACAGTAGATTTACCTCTCTATACTGGCTAAGAGTATATAAACATGTGGAGGTAGAAAGCTTTGGAAAACAAAGTCTGCCAAGCAAGTGTGAGTACCAACACGAGCACATCAGCACAGGCTCCCGGTAGACCACAACGCGAATGGAGCGATGATGAAATCTCCGGGAATTTGGGGATATGTTTGTTCATGGCAAACGTGTCTTTCTTTGTTCCACAGTTAGAACAATCCCGAAAATCGACATTCTGGTCCGGTCAGATAGAGGGGGGGGGGGTAATTAAGACCCTTGAGCAAATGTCTACCTATGAATGCACTAAATTATTATATGTAATTTTTATTATATAGGTGAAATGGTGAGGAAGTGTTCTTGTCGCATATATATGCCACCTAAATAATGAAAATTACCAATGATTAAAATTTACGAAGTTGGTCTTAATTGGAATTCAGGACTTAAAGTATTTATAAATTTATAAAAGATTAAACGTAGGTATTTATAAAATACTTTAAATCTGTAGAGGTAGAGTCCAATCGGTCCAATGCCAGAATTGCAATAGACGCTCGATCTGAAATTCTTCCTTCAGATCGGCCGTTTTCTAATGGCTAATGATATTGAATTCAGCCAATAGCAATTTTAAATATTGTTTAAGTTCCCATGGCGTGTCGGTATAACATTTCGACATCGGATGATGTATAACTGGAATTCTTTGTTCTACTTAATATTGTTTAAATTTGATGCAATAGTTTAATATATGATGCAAGAGTCGATACCACACAAGATATCCTGACAAATTGTCAGGATATCTTATTTCTTGCTACTATATAATTGCGAATTGAGAACTCTTATGATCCAATTAATATACTGGGTGACCAACACTGTGCGAAAGGTACCGCGTTCTATGGCTGTATACGCAAAACTTGAATATTTTATTTCATTCTGGGGATACTGAGGATCGGTCCACAGGAGGGTAATAATAATAATAATAATAATCAACTTTATTGTGTCGTTAATACACATTATATACAATTTACAATCGAACTTACTGACTAATCTTACAACTAAATTTAACAATAAAAATAAATAGAATATGTTAGTTTGTAAATATTTTTGTTAATAGTTGGTCTTTGAAATTATTTTGAACTGAGAAAATATCTAATTCATTTTGATATTGGTTAAATATACGGAGAGATTTATAAAGAGGTGACATATCGGCACACTGATGGAGTGGTATATAAAAAAGGCCAGAGTTGTTGGAACATCTGGTACGGGTTGAAGGGACCCTGTATTGTATAGAGTTCACCAGCTCCAGACTGTCAATTCTGTTGCTGAGAACTCTATACAGAGTCAGAAGTGAAATGACTCTGTGCTGACTTTCAACGGACAGTAATGATAGATGGACACGTAAATCAGAATACGAGATCGGCTCAGGATAAGCAGGATAAAAACCGTTCAGTTTAAAAAACAAACGCCTGCAGAATGAAGCCTGAACCGATTCAAGCATCTGTTTATAATGTCGCGTATCGGGCATCCAAACCACAGAGGCATAGTGGAGTTTAGATAAGATTAAGGATTTAAAGAGGAGTAGATAGGGATCAGGGTCATTTATGGGACGAAGAATTCTCATAACAAAGGCCAAAGTTCCGAAGCTAGAGTTAACAATGTTCTCAATGTGAGTGGAGAATGACAGGGAGTTAGCAAATGTGACACCCAGATCTTTTGTCAGTTCAACAGGAGGGTACAATACGATGATTAGATACAAACGGAAGTATCGAATACACCAAAATAAAGAGGTTATACAAAGTTATATGTAATCTTACCTTGACTTAATGGAGAAGAATAACACTTGGAGATCCAGATTATATTTTCAGTACACACACACAAAATATTACAAGAATTACACAAAAACAAAAAATATGAAAAAAATAGGTAGATTAAATATTAAATATAAAATTTATTTTAAATATAAAAAACAGAAAAATTGATAAAATAAAATTGGAGTAAATTAGTATTTACTGGTGGTCAGTAGCTTCCGAAACTTTTTCAACCGATATTCTCTACCTTACCGGCTAATGACTATCGTTTCCAGCGATACTATTTATCTTGTCGTGTCGGATTGGTGTAAATAACACTTAAACTGTTATACAGGACGCCAAAAGGCCCTGACGAATATTAAATTTATAACTGCGAGATGTCTATGTTTGACACCACGATTTTTCTTTTGTTTGACTTTTGTACCTCGAATGCCTTATGCAATTTTAATGAAATTTAATATTCATTATATTCTTAAAGAGCATTCATTATATTCTTAAAGAGCATTCACACTACACAGTGAAGTTGTCAGTGACAGTGCTCTTCGACACCGTACCGTGATCTTCACAGTGATTTGAAATTATCACGGTCCTGATANAACACCACTATTTTTCTTTTGTTTGACTTTTGTACCTCGAATACCTTATGCAATTTTAATGAAATTTAATATTCATTATATTCTTAAAGAGCATTCATTATATTCTTAAAGAGCATTCACACTACACAGTGAAGTTGTCAGTGACAGTGCTCTTCGACACCGTACCGTGATCTTCACAGTGATTTGAAATTATCACGGTCCTGATATTCTCCGTATCTATAGCCACACAAGTTTAACGGCTGAGCACGAAGAAAACGCTGACAGGTGTTATTAAAATTACTGTGAGATCACGGTCACTAACACTTTCACTGCGTAATGTTATAGGGCTGACGTTCTATGGCTACTATAGTGGAGGTGGTTCACACATGCAACAAAGTTAGAAAACTTAGATTTCTTTTTTTTTTTCTTCTTAATTTGGCTTAACGTCTCTTTAACATCTATATTAGTCATGCAAGACGGGGGTTTTACCCTCCATTCGCTGGAAACTTGCAAACCAGCTACCCACTTTGACCTCACCCAGCCTGGTTGGGCCGAAAAAATAGCCATCATCACGAAGGCGCGAACCCACGTGAACAACCACATAGAACAACCTTGCTGGACGTTGTTTAACTTCAGTGATCTAACGGGAACTTGTGTATTCAACGTGCCATAGACGCTGGCTATGGCAGGTAGAAGGGGGGGGGGAAGGTATGTTAATAAAGATAAATATTGCTGCAATCAATAAAAATTACTCAATTACCTATTCTGAGTTGTGGATGAGTCCAACCTCAATAACAAACGTTTTGTACCCGAACAGAATCCCATCCGAGTACTCAAATAACTAATCAGACCCGCCACGTTGTCCTATAGAGCTAAAAAGCGAATCAGCTTATTCAATTAATGAATGCTCATACCAAGTTTCTTCAAAATAGGACATGATGTTTGTGATACAATACATGAACATTTTTATGTTTAAAGAAAATTTGTGGAGTTAAAACCACACCTCACTTCGTTGGAAGAAAAATAATTTAAACTGAAACGTTCATTAGATTCATTTTATTTAAAAAGTCGTAACACAAGGAAATGAAGCACCATATTTATATAAAATTACACTCAGATTATTAGATTTTAATAAAATTTAAGTTTTAAAGCTAGACCTCACTTCGTTGACGAATTCTAGTTTTAACTTTAGAATGACATTTTTACAAATTAGATTAGTCGAAACACAAGAAATAAAGCACCATTTTAATATAAAATTTTACTTAGATTAGATACACTATTTGAATTATTAAACCGACGCGACGCCATGGTTATCCAACGAACTTTCTTTATTTTTAAAATGACAGAGCAGATAAGCTATACGTTAAGAAAATTATAAATTATTTCTGTATAAACGTATTTACATTTACTTATTTATATAATATGTTATACAATCAAATGTAATAAACACTTTTAAACACGTGAAACACTTTTTAACGAATGGTATAATATCTTATACCATTCGTTAAAATCTTAATTAATTAATTCGGAAAAATAAAACTATACTTACGCAATCGCAATCAAACACACAACTAACGAAACCACAGATTAAAGAAATGAGAGTGCTAACAAAAGTCATACTTATTATTTTCAATTATATTTTTAAATTAAAAAATACTTTTAAATTATTTTTGTGCGTAGGTATTTAATTATTTTTAATTATAGAATGAAAATATTTTTTTGTTAATTCATTTCTTATTGAATAAAAAATTACAATGAATTCAAAGAACGGAGGAAATTTTTGACTTCTGCTTCTGCTTCCGGTCTTACTTTTTAATAATTAATGTGTGACTCTGTGATCAGGTAGAAATTAAGGGTTGCAAAAAGATTGGTTTTCAGGCAGAAATTAAGGGTTGCCAAAAAATAAAATTTTCTTTGAAAAAATATTTTTTTACTAGGCATGGCTTAGCTAACTATTATGGTTCTTGGAAAAGTTAAAGTTGGGCTATATATTAACTTCATTTTATATTTTTGGAAAGAGATTTTATATTTTAGTGAACTTACATATTTTTCGGATGATTTGGGAAAATCGTGAAGTTAAAGAAGAAGATATTTTTCGGATGTCACATCTATGTATAACAGTTTCTACTGAAAGAAAAAATTACCTCTGAAAAAATTTGTAATAATGAGGAATCTCGAGGAGACAGTGTTGTCAGATTGTTTTTTATCAATTTTTTCCTCTTGTGTGGGAAGTTATCAAATATTATTTGAGTAGCAGTACAACTCATCTAGATAGATGAGTTGTATTACAAAAAGATTGTTTTTCAGGCAGAAGCATTCATTTTTATATATCTATATATATAAGAATGAATGTTTCTGTGAGTGTGTGTGTGTGTGTGTACGCGTGTGTGAGTATGCGTATGTATGTATGTATGTATGGCTTTATGCATTCCTAAACCACACATCAGATTACTATGAAACTTTCGCAAGCTATTGGGTCTGCGTCTGAGATGATTTCTGAACCCCCCTCCCCCCAAAAAAACATATATTTTGTGGGCGGGTCCATGTGAGGCCACCATCTTGAAATTTAGCTTTTTCGTCATAATACGAGAACTGTTAAAGTTATTGCGACCAAACTTTTGTGAGGTGCTTTAGGTTTGACCGTTAACGGCTTTTGATATGTTTGAGTCATATTATGTGGGCGGGGCCATGTGAGGCCGCTATCTTGGAATTTCACTTTTCCTCAATATATTAAGAACCGTTTAAGTTATTGCGACCAAACTTTTGTGAGATGCTTTAGGTTTGACCTTTAACAGCTTTGGATCACTTTGAGTCACATATTTTGTGGGTGGGACCATTTGAGGCCGCCATCTTGGAATTTAGCTTTTCCTCAATATTTTGAGGACCTCTTCAGTTATTGCGACCAATTTTTTTTTTTTTTTGAAATTCTATACTTATGATCCTAAATTACTTTTGATTACTTTGAGTCATGTATTTGTGGGCGGATCCATGTGGGGCCGCCATCTTGGAATTTCAGTTTTTCTCCTTATTTTGAGAACCGCTTATGTTATTGCGTCCCAAGTTTTGTGAGATGTTATAGGCCTTACCCTTAATGATTTTTGATCACTTTGAGTCATACGTTTTGTGGGCGGGGCCTTATGGAATGGAATTTCGCTTTTCCCAATATTTTGTGAACGCTTAAGTTATTGCGACCAAATTTTTGTGAGATGCTATACGTCTGACCCTAAACGGATTTTAATCACATTGAGTCATATATTTAGTGGTCGGGGCTATGCGAGCCCACGATCTTGAAACACGAAAGATTGGTTGTAAGTTATTGCAAACAAACTTTTGTGATATGCAATACGTACCTATGCCCCTAACAAATTTGAGCAATTTCTTTAAACTTTTTCTCCATATTTTTGTTCCAGCATGTTTGATTTAGATAAAATTGTGTACAAAAGCTGTTAGTGCTGATAAGATGTAATAGAAATGGACACAAGTTTGATGGGTGGGATGTGTTAGGAGTAATATTGGGTTAGGTTTGAATTTAAAAAAATGGCGTTTTGAGGTCTACTTAGGTTGAGAAACGTTAAATATTCTATTCGCAACCCAAAATATTTCATTCCGACAGTAATCCATATGTGATATAGTTAGGTGTAAGTTAGGCTAATATGCTTCGCAGAAATAATATTATTGAAGTGGCTGTTTCTGACACAAAATCATAGAACTGATCTAAAAACCACCCAGTTTGTTGGGTAGAACGTGTTGGGAGTAGTATTGGGTTAGATTAAAAAAAAAAATGAAAATGCGTATTGAAGGCTGCTTAAGGTTAGGCTGGGTCTGCGATCCAGCCTAAACTTAAATGTGGTTTCCGAAAAAATGTTTTTTTTTTTTCTTGAATGTTTCNCTACTGCTCTAAATAAATTGGGTGACCAATTTCATAATAAAACCGATTTTGCTGAATTGAAAACCGAAATGAAAAATTGGTTTAAGTGCAAAAATACGTCAGTCATTTGATGACGTTTCCTGCTTACTTTTTTTTTTTTTTTTTTTCAAAGGATATTACCTATATTAATTATTTTATGTCTAAAATATCTTAAGGCTACCTATTTTTCTAAGAAAGGTTGAAAAAAGAACGCCTCCACTACGTGTTCGTACACGCAGTGGAGGACGTGTATAGTATTAATCGGATTTTGATAAAATCACCGGGTTTTTGATGTAGTGTAGAGCAAATGAGTCTTATTTTGGATACAGTCATAACAATCCCTAAAATTGCCCATTTAGTCCAGTTAAAATATTGATGGGGGGGGGATGGATGAAATATCCGGGATTTTTAAGGTATATTTATGTATGGCCAATGTACGGCCATAGATATTCCCAAAATTGCCAGTTTGTTCCGCTCAAAACATGACATGGGAAGTTAAGGGCCTTCAACAAATAGTCACCTATAAGAATTTAACTGAATCAAATATTTTATTAAAATATTTTACTGTAATCTGTTCTACGTAGTGACCAATATAAAATGCCGAGGAACATATTTTGACGTATATGACGCTAAAGGTACCGCCATCGATCACTGTATATGCACGAAAATTTGAATATATCCACCTCTTCTGTGCGCCACTGAACTGATTGCTGAGGTTGTTGGCGGTGATGATGATCGTAAAACCAACATAGATGATGTTTTTGTTTTGAATCAGTCCAACCTATCACCAGCTCATCAGTAGGATCAAGTAATCGATTTTGTATTTGATTTTAATGGCAAATTCCTTGTGTGGGCTTTGCTTACATATAGGAGGTGTATTTATTTTATCATTAATTTTAATGAAAAAAATATAAAAAAAAACCTTCTGGAATTTATTTTTCAATATGACTGTCCTGTCTGCTTTGTTATCACACTGTTTTATTATACTTGACAATTATTAAATACTTGTACCTAGGTACTTGTAGAAAAATATATTTAAATAGGCAATTAATGAAACCAGCTTTCATAGTTATATCGATTTTGACTTCAAGTCTGTTTTTTTATTAAACTTATTAAAAATTATTAAACTATTTTTTCTCATTTCTCTATGACTTAGTCCTCAAGTCAAAGAGAAACAAGCCCCCACCCCCCACTTTTTAACTAAAAATNCCAACTCAAAAACTCAAAATCTTATTAAAAAAACCTTCTTAACTTCTACAAAAAAGTAAAATTTTGGAGAGTTTTCACTTCTAGAATTTGAAAATTTCCTCTCTAGTTAGCTAATTCCAAATTTTTACTTTCCTTATCCCATAAAAAGGAAAGTATTGTATTGGGCTCCAAAACACGTTTTGGAGTCCCCAAATCTTGAGTTTCAGCCATTTGTCTGTGGGTCTGTCTGTAAACAAAATGTCAAGAACGGTAACTTGAAAACGGTACATGAAATTTAGTATGTATGTCAGTTGCATGCCATGAACGGCAACACAAGCTTTTGGTGGAAATCGGATATAGCGTTGGCTGTTTTATGCCGCTTTTTAGAGGTTTTCGCATACCCTGCTTAAAATGAGAACGGTAATAGCTAGAATTTTAGACTTGGGGCCTATGCATATCAATTTCATACATTTTAAGTTTATATCTTGAACAAATGGCGAAGCTTTTTGTTGAAATCAAAGTTACTGTTGGCGGTATTTTGCCGCTTTTAAGCGGTTCTAATTAATCCCGCCTAAAAAGAGAACGGTAAAAACTAGAGCTTCAAATTTGGTGTCTATTCATATATTATTTTAATGCATTGCTTGCGCGTAGACACCTTTGGTCCTTTGGCTGCAGCATGATCTACCGTTGCCGGTTTTTAGTGGTTTTCATGAACTTGGCCACTTGGCATAGAAATGCTGGAGAATTGAGTTTTTTTTACTATATTAATTTTAAGTATTGTACACGTCTCGATTTTTTTTTTTTTTGATAAGGAAAGTCGTGTGATGTTCACACCACATTTTTTACTAAGTTTGATGAAAAAATAGGCTTTCAATGGTGTTCAACAGGCCGGTTTCCAGGATTTTATTTCGGGGCCGAAGGTTTGACCTCTTTAAAACCTGTCCGGGATACAAGCCTGGTGCTGAAAAGAGAATATTAGTACTGGAAACTTTGTATGTATGTCAATTATGTACGAAAAATACGACCAATAATATCTTTCTTGATATATTTTGTTCACATAAAAATGCACTCACGGACCAATGGCTGAAACTCAAGATTTGACTCCACTACTTTCTTATATAGATAAAAAAATCGTGTGAAGTTCACACCAGATTTTTTAAAAATTCTATGTTTGGTACCTCTTCATAAATAATGAATTTCTCTGTAGAATGTTCACACCAGATTTGGTACCTATGACATATGACACCAATTTGTCTAGACTTTTGGTTTTATAATTTGGTTTCCCCACTTCCATCATGATTAATAGTTATAATGGTTTTAGGTGTTCCTATTTACCTTTCTATAAAACTAAAATATTCATCAAACAGGAATACCTATAATTAATTATTCTGTTATTTGATACTTTTTTGTTTAAATTTTATAGAGGACGCATTAACGCATTACAGATGTAATGCGTGAACATGTGTGGCAGGTTGATTTGGATGTTTTTTGGAAATTGAAAAGGTATAGAGCACGCTCAGCCAACTGTAATATTACTAAATCCATTATAAGTGGAATCATTTTGTCTATTCTGATTGATCAGGCAGTGTGTCCCCAGATAAATTGCTTTTAATCTCAAAACCGCGACGCACATGTTTTGTTTTAGGGGGGACGATTTTTTTTTTAAACAAAAAACAAAAGAACAAGAACAAAGGAAATGTAAAAAATAAACTATTTAGAAAATTCAGATAAACCAATAATATTTGTCGGGCTGATTTATCTAAAAGTATACCAAAAAATAACATTATCGAAGGAGGTGAATTTTTAGGTGTCCCCAGTGGACCCCAATAGTGATGGCAGTTGCGGTGCAAAGAAGGAGGTGAATTTTTAGGTGTCCTAAGCCTAATGATGAATGATGGCATTTGCGGAGCAAAGAAGGAGGTGAATTTTTTGGTCTCCTCAGCCTAGTGATGAGTGATGAATGATGGCATTTGCGGAGCAAAGAAGGAGGTGAATTTTTAGGTCTCCTCAGCATAGTGATNTGGCAGCCGCGGTGCAAAGAAGGAGGTGAATTTTTAGGTGTCCTAAGCCTAATGATGAATGATGGCATTTGCGGAGCAAAGAAGGAGGTGAATTTTTAGGTCTCCTCAGCCTAGTGTTAGTGATGAATGATGGCATTTGCGGAGCAAAGAAGGAGGTGTATTTTTAGGTCTCCTCAGCATAGTGATGGCAGGCGCGGAGCAAAAAAGGAGGTGGATTTTTAGGTGTCGTCAGCCTAGTGATGGCAGTCACGGACCAAAGAAGGGGGTGAATTTTAGGTGTCCTCAGCCTAGTGATGGCCGTCGCGGTGCATAAAAGGAATGAAATCCTGTCTTCGAGTCACTATGTCGTCGGCGTCGTTTTAATTACAGCAATTATTTTCAAAACATAATTATTTGTTTCCGAATTACTTTGTTGTCTCTTTCCTTCCCTTGGATTTACTTCTCTGTTCTCATCGCGCTTTCCAGGACGATAATAGATCACCAATATGAACTTAAGGGTATAAATTTTGCGTATATTTTAGCAGATATTGGATAAAATCTTGATCGTCCCGCCAAAACCGGCTCGTCCAAAGTATTCCGAATTCAGATGTTTCTAAAAACTGGGAACACCTAAAATCACCTGTTTCAATCTTTAACTTTTTGTAACCTTTGGGTAGAATTTAGGCCCTAGCCTAGATTCTCTAGAATATCATCGCCAAGTTTGTAATAACGAGATAATATATTTAGGGTTGTCAAGCCGTTGCGTTCACAATGAAAACTAATATTATGTTATGAATTTAAGCTAAAGTGCCAAACCAATAATTTGTTTAGAAAAATGACAGAGTAACCTTATATGGTTGTGTATTGTATTTTGCATACTGCGAATGCGAAGAAAGAATTATGTTCCGTAAAGATATGATTAACAGAATGGCGAAGAACTAAATGTGTAGTAACCCAACAGTGAACATGTCCCAAAAGTGTGGCGGACACATGAAAACGTAGGTGATGAATATTTGCGTTTTGCCGCTCACAAATGGCACTGAATCATTGTTCTTAATTAAAAATAATTACAAAAATTAATGGTGTGTCAAAGAAGAATAGAAAGTCCAAACTGAAAACATAGAAATCCGTTAAATACAGAAATTAAGTATGTGGAAGAGATGGACCAAAAAGTGGAATTGGGTGGGCCAGAATGTACCCTGGAAAATAGATCAAAAGGGGTAGTTCATATTATATCCGAGCTGAAAACTAGGACACACAGCGCTCAGGATAGAACGGGATGGAGACATTTAGAAGAGGTCCTTGCAGTCTTATGATGATGTATGATGATGATAGTAACGGCACAAGGCTTGTAGAGGCAACATTGAGTAGGAGACTCCCACATTCCTCCCTCCCACCCCCAGATACCCTCTGGCAGTCCCTAGATAGATTTTAATGAGTTTATGTTTGGATGAATAGTTTATAATGCAAGGCCCCGTATTGTTTATACTCTTAAAGGTCCTTCAGGGGCTACACAAAATGTTCTTTTATAAATGAAAATTTTCTGTAATTTTTGTATGTAAACAAAGAATGGCCTTTTCATCTTCTGGGGTACAAATATTAAGTAATCTGATAATCACATAGTTCATACCGATAGACAACATTGTAGTCATTGGCCATATCAAGGTTAGAACAATTACTTTTGTGTGTGAGGGGGACAGTGGCGGTCAGAGGAAGATCAGATTAGCAGAGTCAAATCATGATAATTTCAATAGTTTTGAAACCTATGGAAAAAATGCTCTTGATGATCCCCAACATTGTGGAAATTTTCTTTTAAAAAAAGCTTGGCTGAAGCTTGAAATTCGGAAAAGCTCTATGATTTCGAAATCATAAAAAATTTCTTCTTCTGCTGCCAGTATATTATCATCAATCTTCAAGAGAGCATCTTTCCTTTTCTTCGTTCGGACAGTTCTTAGAGACTTTCAAAGTTTTGTAACAACACCAGATGCTCATTTCCTTCAATTAGATATTCTATTAATATTATGTTTGAGGCACAATATATAGTTTTGTACTCGCGTTCTTGTTATATAAATGAGTTGAATCGTCNCCCAACATTGTGGAAATTTTCGTTTAAAAAAATCTTGGCTGAAGCTTGAAATTCGGAAAAGCTCTATGATTTCGAAATCATAAAAAATTTCTACTTCTGCTGCCAGTATATTATCATCATTTCGGACAGTTCTTAGAGACTTTCAAAGTTTTGTAACAACACCAGATGCTCATTTCCTTCAATTAGATATTCTATTAATATTATGTTTGAGGCACAATATATAGTTTTGTACTCGCGTTCTTGTTATATAAATGAGTTGAGCCGTCAAAAAGGAGACATACGGTTTCACCTATTAAAATGCTTCCCCATCCCCCAGCCTATTTTATCAATGCGTATGACGTTCCACGCAGCACTATCGCTTGGGATTCCTGTTCTGAGTATTCCTTCCAAACTTCTGAAAGTAGCGAACCTTTGTATTCAGAGGTTCAAAGAGAAATTTGTGATAAACGTTTCAGATATTAAGGAACAAAGTTGCTTTCGCGACCAAATCGGACCAACCAAAATATAGTTAAAGTATCAAAGAAAAAACGTTGGCGAAAGCGCTGGAGCAATTTCAATGAAATTAATATGATACCGACTGGGGTCCTATCCTGAAAATCCATGAAAGTTGTAAGAATGGTGTAACAGCCACGGCGAGAAAGTTATACTGAACTGCCTATCGAACATTTTAAAGAATTACTTTATAAAAAGGTCTATAATTTTCATATTGCTTCGGTTCGCTATCAATTTTTTTGGACTGGTCGACACTGGTGCATTTGTGTGTGTGTGTGTGTGTGAAAGAGAGAGAGAGAGTATGTACAGAATATGAATGAAATTTATGTGAGTACAGTTTTCACTTTAGCAAATAAGAGTACTTCTACAAATCACGGGTGAATGTGACGCAGAGATGTCCTTGCGCTCAATTTGTGTATGAACACAAAAAAATTACTCTCCAGATTCTTCGACAAGATTATTCCAAGATAAGGAAAATGTGTGCTCCTAGTAATGATATTGTTCAAGATATTAAAGGAATATTTGAGAACATGTGTGTCCACACACTCATTACAGGTGCTGCGAAAATAAATGATATTGATACGGGATCATTTAGGATTTAAACCCAAAATTCCTCCATTAAAATTTAACTAGTATTATTCTGTCAACATCAACAGACGAAAGTGGTTCAGGCTTGGCAAAAACGCCAAGAACCCAGGCGAAACTCATGGTAAGCATGCGCGGATATAGCCCTCTTGTTTTGGGGGAGCACAATCGGGCAATATATACCTAATTGAAAATTTCGAGTCCTGGGCAGTACTTTTTAATGCAATGTTTATTGAGGTACGAAACTTAATTTGTTAAAAGCTGTAGAGCTGACCACAAATACCTTTCATAAGGGTGATAAGCAATTTTATAAGCGTGATGACAAAAAAGTGCCATGACAGATGACAGAAATTTTGACGATTTTTATTTACGTATTTCTCAATGGGATAAAAGACTCAGAGGATCACCATTCATTTGATTTCTTTTATATTTTTTACGTCATTAGGTACCTGTAATGAAATTTGAGAAAAAAACTGGGGGGGGCACGTGCCCCCCGTGCCCTTCCCTATATCCGCGCATGATGGTAAGGTTTTAAATATATTTCCGACATTGATGTTTTTATGTTTGTTTCCAATAAATATTCATTTTTTTTTTTTATATTTGCTACAACTCGTAGCATATCTCCAATATTCCATCTAATTTCCTTTGTCGATAAATTGAGCTGTCTCCGCCATTGCATTTCATATCCTTGATCTATTTGTTCAAAATATGAATAAAAGCTTGCTAATTGAATATCATAATTACAATTGATACAAGAATCAAGAATCAATTAGATTTGAAGCTCGAGGCAATCACAATACAAACTTTATGATAGGGCGTACAAGCTTACAAGATTTTTTTTTTTAAAAAAAGTATACGTCTAATGTTAACCCTTGCAAAACCTGACACAGCTTAACACATAATGGACCGAAGTTCATTCCTTTGGACCGGCCATTTTTTCCAAAAATTTAATACTCTAAAAAATTAGTATTTTATAGATATTAAAACTCCATGACAACCAGCGTCTATGGCACGTTGAATACACCAGTTCCCGTTGGATCACTGAATTTAAGCAAAGTCCAGCGAGGTTGTACATGTAGGTGTCCACGTGGGTTCGCGCCCTTGTGATGCTGGCTATTTTCCCAGCACAACCCAGGCTGAGTGAGGTCCAGTTTCCAGCGAATGGAGGGTAAATCCCCCGTCTCGAGTGACCAATTGATGTTACCTTGTTAAAAAAAAAAAATTATTCATGATTGTCTGGTCGACTTATGTGATGCGTTAGTTCTTTAGTGGAGGTGTAACATTGTACTCCTCAGTAATATCCTCGATGTTGAATCCACCTCGTTGATAGATGTCCTTTTACTAATTTGTCTTTCTTCTGGATAACTGAAGGATTAATTTCTTCATTCAGTAACCGAATATTTTTTCTTTTTAAGGACTACATGTCCTACCCATTAATATACAGGATACGCTCTCTCCGTGTTCAACACAGAATGTGATGGTGGTGAAAGGGTAGGGTAGCATATTATGCTACTCTGAGGACGCCCGGACTAGATGTTGATAATCCCTGCTTCTTCCATGTCCTCCAATAGTGTTAAATATCTCAGGTTAATGAGGATGAAATTCCATTGGTTGACGTCTCCGTGGCAGAGTGCGCATCACACCCGGCTTGAACCAAGAAGGTTCCGGGTTCGATTCCTGGACGGGTTGAAAATTTTGCTGAAGGTTTTTTTCAAATTTTCTACTTGCTCTGGTTGTGATTGGAGTTAACTCAGCCTCCTGAGGACAATTAAGGAGCTATGGTAATAGCGAAAGTTGGTAGCATTATAAGTGTATCTTTGGCTTAGTGATATTGGGGTGATTGTGTAGAATACCTTGTAATGCTATGATGTCCACAAAAATTCTGACATAATAACAAAAAGAAATATACATTTATATTTCATGGGTTGGCTGGGTTTGAACTCACAATTTTGTATTGTATTACCTAAAGAGTTAAGTATTCCGCCTTTTTGGAGAAGCAGAAAATTGTTGTAAAATAAATAATGCAGAAGTTATTGATATTTAGCAAGAGTGTTCTAAACTTCTAAAGAGTACAACACTCTTGTAGATCACACAAGTGATGTAGTAGCATTTTCGTATTTCCCTCTCTCTTCTTGTTCCATACAAACATGAACGGGTTAATCACCTAACTATTTACATAGATATTGGTTTTATCTATGTTGAAATGATAGCTATTGATTGCCCTCTGAGCTATTTATTGGGTCTCACATGAGGGAACCCAACCAGTTTATCAGTTCAATTAAAATGATTGCAATTCAATATTTTGTGATAATTACCATTGCTTTGCTCTCAATAAAATAGAAGCAATAAATTTAAAAAAAAAGTCTACGAACATTGAACAGTTTGGTGGAACTTTAGGTATGTGTGCAAACAAAAATTGCAGAAAATCGCTACAACTGTTCGTCTAAAATGCATAAGAAGCTCGTAATTGAGAAAACCCTAAAAAAACTGCTTTTTGAGCGGTTTTTTTAAGATGGCGGAGAACGCACAAGGGTTGGGAGGTCGAAAACTTAGATATTTAAAGAGGAAGTCCATACCTATAAACATATATAAAAATCGAGCTTTCCCCAATTTTTTCATTCGAAAAATCTCTGGCTTTTTAAAATAAANTTGCTCTCAATAAAATAGAAGCAATAAATTTTAAAAAAAAAGTCTACGAACATTGAACAGTTTGGTGGAACTTTAGGTATATGTGCAAACAAAAATTGCAGAAAATCGCTATAACTGTTCGTCTAAAATGCACAAGAAGCTCGTAATTGAGAAAACCCTAAAAAAAAACTGCTTTTTGAGCGGTTTTTTTTTAAGATGGCGGAGAACGCACAAGGGTTGGGAGGTCGAAAACTTAGATTTTTAAAGAGGAAGTCCATACCTATAAACATATATAAAAATCGAGCTTTCCCCAATTTTT
>CM022874.1:41775295-41796159 GCA_012654025.1 Pachypsylla venusta
TTGTTATGCCTTGTAGAACGTGGAGAGTAGTATCGGTTTGTTATGCCTTGTAGAACGTGGAGAGTAGTATCGGGTTGTTATGCCTTGTAGAACGTGGAGAGTAGTATCGGTTTGTTATGCCTTGTGGAACGTGGAGAGTAGTATCGGTTTGTTATGTCTTGTAGAACGTGGAGAGTAGTATCGGTTTGTTATGCCTTGTAGAACGTGGAGAGTAGTATCGGGTTGTTATGCCTTGTAGAACGTGGAGAGTAGTATCGGTTTGTTATGCCTTGTAGAACGTGGAGAGTAGTATCGGGTTGTTATGCCTTGATACGTTTTCTGTCTATCTCCTCAACATGTAGTCGTATCCAGGTATCCACCGAGGGGAGCAATCCAGCTTCATTGTAAATACAGAAGGTTTGGTGGTGTTAGGAAGGGCATGCAGCCTTTAAAAAATTCTGCTTCAAACCAGTGATGAAATATTATCAGTAAAAATAAATTATAATAATTATCTCCGCATTTTCTAATATAGATACTTTGAGAAGCATGCGACCTGCCAGGAAAAAGTTACAGCTAAAGAGAGTAGCACCGAACAAAAGGTTGTGGCATGGTAGAAATAGGGAAAGCAACGCCGACCCCAAATAAAATTGGGAAAGGTTGAAGTTAAAGAAGATCTATGTTATGCAATAAATTTGCATTGTGCATATAATATTATCTTCGTGTGATATTTTTACTTCTTGTTAGGTATTTATAATTTTTCTATTTCGCCACTGCTTGACGAGTGCATCTGCTGTACAATGCAATATGTATTTCGTATGCAGTATAAATGCAATAAATAGTAATTGTCCTGTCATTATTCGTAACAAGATATCATTAATTAATATTCAAATGACTGTTACGTACGCGTAGAGTAAAATCGCTAAAATCTACAACAAGAGTGCGGAAAATCGGCCACTTCCGCAATTGTTTGACTAAATCAAGATTGTTGGCATGATCAATTGTGGGAACAACGGACGTTGATGTTCATACATACTGGTCTTGTTAGCATGTTTAGAATGTGTTGACCTAGGAAAGGGTTTCTACGCTAATATTATACTATATCTTTGATAGACATGTTACAGGGTGCCACTATTGTCATGATTCAATTGTGGGAACAACGGACGTTGATGTTCATACATACTGGTCTAGTTAGCATGTTTAGAATGTGTTGACCTAGGAAAGAGTTTCTACGCTAATATTATACTAAATTTAGTAGGTATGTCAAATGTAGGGTCTAATTACGCCCCAGATTTGGAATCGTCACGAGCACCATTTATTTTTTTTGCCACCCCCCCTCTAAGAATTTTTTTTTGGGGGAAGGGCCAAAATGGGTTTATAGAGTTTTTTCAGTTGTATCATTTTTTTCATGTTGTATCGTTTTGTTCATGTTGTATAATTTTTTTCATGTTGTATCATTTTTTCCATGTTGTATAATTTATTTCATATTATATCATTTATTTCATGTTGTATCATTTTGTTCATGTTGTATAATTTATTTCATATTATATCATTTTTTTCATGTTGTATCATTTTTTCCATGTTATATCATTTTTTCCATGTTATATCATTTTTTCCATGTTGTATCATTTTTTCCATGTTTTATCATTTTTTCCATGTTGTATCATTTATTTCATGTTTTATCATTTTGTTCATGTTGTATAATTTATTTCATATTATATCATTTATTTCATGTTGTATCATTTTTTCCATGTTATATCATTTTTTCCATGTTGTATCATTTATTTCATGTTGTATCATTTTGTTCATGTTGTATAATTTATTTCATATTATATCATTTTTTTTCATGTTGTATCATTTATTTCATGCTGTATCATTTTGTTCATATTATATCATTTTTTTCATGTTGTATCATTTTTTCCATGTTGTATCATTTTTTCCATGTTGTATCATTTATTTCATGCTGTATCATTTTGTTCATGTTGTATCATTTTGTTCATGTTGTATCATTTTTTCCATGTTGTATCATTTATTTCATGTTGTATCATTTTGTTCATGTTATGTCATTTTTTCCATGTTGTATCATTTTGTTCGTGTTGTATAATTTTTTCCATGTTGTATCATTTATTTCATGTTGTATCATTTTGTTCATGTTGTATCATTTTGTTCATGTTGTATCATTTTTTCCATGTTGTATCATTTTTTCCATGTTATATCATTTATTTCATGTTGTATCATTTATTTCATGCTGTATCATTTTGTTCATGTTGTATCATTTTGTTCATGTTGTATCATTTTTCCCATGTTGTATCATTTTTTCCATGTCATATCATTTTTTCCACGTTGTATCATTTATTTCATCTTGTATAATTTTTTTCATGTTGTATCATTTTTTCATGTTTTATAATTTTTTTCATGATTTTTTTTCTTTTTTTTCTAATGTAAAATAAAATACTTCTCTCTTATCGTCACGCTCATCGTCGTCCCACAATAATTGGGTGAGCTGGGTGCAGGGAGTCTCAAATGTAAAATAAAATACCTCTCTCTTATCGTCACGCTCATTGTCGTCCCACAATAATTGGGTGAGCTGGGTGCAGGGAGTCTCAAATGTAAAATAAAATACCTCTCTCTTATCGTCACGCTCATCATCGCCCCTTGCGCCCTGCCACAGTTTCTAATTATTTTCTTTCTGACAATAAGAAAGAAAATTTAACTTTTAATATAAATTAGGTTCACAATTTTAATTTTCACAACTTCATTATGAAAACTTTTTCTTACTTTATTTCCCATATCTCCACTCCCCACCCCAACACATTAATTTTGTAACGTAGGTACTTTACAGCTCTGTTTCTTGACAAATATTCCGCATGAATATGTTACTTGAGATAGAGCAATTGGAACGTTCCACATGGTCGAAGCATGTTATAATATTTTGTGACACTTGCCTTTATGACATATCTCCACCCAGGGCCGTATCCAAGATTTTTTTTTCTTAAGGGNCCTGTTCTATCAAATTTCAGAAATATTGAGATTAATTGTCTGGTTTGTAATTTTCCAGAGAAAAGAGGTTAAGATTCCCGCCCAGAATGACCAATATATGATAAAGAGGTAAAACAAAAATTCAATTTGAAGTCGAAATCTTTAAGTTTCATTTCTCGAGACGAATTTCTTATAAAAATATTACTAGCTAAGATAATTCAAATTTAAATTTGGCCTTTCTTCCATCATCTGGTGATGGTTCTCTCTCTATTCCCCATATACCTACTTGTCGATTGCCCTAATTTTAGCAACCAAAAAAAAAAAAACGCCATTTAAAATAATTTATTTTTAAACAAAATCCAGTCCTGTAAACCTAACAACAATTTTGGGAGACTCACCTGAATAAATTAATAAAGTACAAATTCCTTTCAATCATAAAATTCGGAATAAGCGTTTTTGACACGTTGAATACACCAGTTCCCTTTAAAATCAGTGAAGTTAAGCAACGCCCAGCGGGGTTTTACCAAGTTATTAGTGACCACGTAGGCTCTCGACCTCGTGATGTTGGCTATACGGCACAACCGAGGCTGAATGTGGTCAATGTGAGTATCTGCTTTGTAAGTTTCCAGCGAAGGGAGGATAAAATCCCCGTCTCGAATAACGAGTAGATGTTAGTACAAAAAAAAAAAAAATTGTTGCTAGGAGTTTTGTTCTGAATTTTGTTGTAATATTTTCTCAAATAATAAAAAATTCAATGTTCACGAAACACATTTTGTATAGAACTAACGAGATCGTAATGTTTATTGTCTATGAAGATGCTGCAATAATTAAAACAATAAAATATTGAAAATTCTTCAAACATGAACAAGAATAATATAGGTAAAGTTGTGTGATTGTTAGCATGTTGTAAATCAGAGGTCATTGATAAAGTAAATAGAACTTGCGTAATCCGTGCAGTGTGGTGCATTGTGCAGTTATGCATTATGTTTGTTCAAAATAAAAGTCATTCATATAAAAGAAGGTACCTTACTTAGGGCCATATTATACAACTCCACTTGAGTGCAAGTTGAGGTGGTCACTACCACTTGAGTGTCTTGTAATTTAAAAAATGTTCGGACCAAAAAATGTTATGTAATTTTATTATAAAACTAGTGCTTCGCTACGGCCTATAGCTTGACACCTTTGAGACATGGCCGTTCTACGTTGTTGTATGTATGTATGTATATACATGTATCATGCTATCTTTCTCGCTCCAACGTATTTATTATGGCGGTTGTTTACTTTTCTACCCCTTAAAATGAAAATTTTGTGAAATTCTTCCTTAGTACACATTTACATGGTGCAAATAAGGTCCCTGCCAAATTTCAAGTCTGTAGCATTAATAGTTTCGGCTCTACGTTGATCAGTCACTCAGGACATTGCCTTTTATAATAAATATAAAGATAAAAACAGAAATTTTACAAGTGCGAGTAGCCACTGCGCTAATTTGTAGTCGGAGTGACAACTCTGACTGATGGGTAGGGGTGGCCGTAAGGTTACCAAGGCCAATTAAATAAATATAAAAATGTGACAACCCACACTTGAGTGGAGTTTTAACATATGAACCCCAGTCTGTAACCTGGAGAGGCAATTCACTGAAAAATATTCGTTGGGATTTTGCCTCAACAAATAAATATTTTTCTCTAAGTTGGAACTTCTTTTATTTTGATCTCTTGATGTAGTTGTTGAAATTAAAAACCTACTTAATATTAACAATGAGCATTAAGATAAACACTGCAGCTCAGCTTAAACCAGATTAGCAGATCAAAGGTCAATGGGTTTGCAATCTTTGAGTCAAACATATTTCCTATGTTGTTTAGGGTAGACTTTTCAGAAGTATGTTATCACAAAGGTATTTAAAAGCACAACTTCATATTGGATTAGACATTGCCAACTGTAAAAAGAAAGGAAATTCTATATAGTTGACCTCCTTGGGCTCTCTCTGAAAAAGCCCAAAAGTTTAAAACCGCTGGAATTTTTCAACCCCCCTTGCAAAAAGATAAAAAGACTGTTTTATGTATCCAATTATTTTGGCTTAATGTCTCTTTAAGATCTGTTTAATATATATGATGAAATACACCAAATATGTACCTACCAAGCGTACAGTGGTACAGTAGAACGCCGAATATCCGAAAGCAAAACACATAAAAACAAAGGAGCCCCAAAGCTGATTTAAACAAAAATGTCGGACTATTTCTATTAAGGCTAGTTGTTACGTCTCTTTAACATTGGCCATTCGAAAAAGTCAGCATCCTACGTGGTATAACCTCACTCGCCGTTGCTTAACTTTTTCCTTTTTTTTTAACGTCTCTTTAACATCTATTGGTCATTCGAGACGGTGATTTTACCCTCCATTCACTGGAAACTTGCAAACCAGCTACCCACATTGACCTCACCCAGCTTGGGTTGGGCCGGAAAAATAGCCAGCAACACGAGGGCGCGAACCCACGTGGACACTCACAGGTAACANTTTTGATTCGCTGGAAATTTAGAAACCAGCTACCCACATTGACCTTACTCAGCAGACGCCCAGTACGAAAAGTCACCNTTGGGCCGGAAAAATAGCCAGCAACACTAGGGCGCGAACCCACGTGAACACCCAAATGGTTTAACCTCGCTGGACTTGGCTAACTTTATTCATCTAACAGGAAATGATGTATTCAATGTGCCATAGACGCTGGCTAGCCAATTTTCAATTTTTACAATTGAACTTTAGCGAAAACTTCAAGACGTCTATTACAAATCCGTATCAATTTTTTGGTCTACACATTTAAAGCTCATAATTAGTATTTTAGAGACAAAGGTACGCGTAGAGGAGTAGCACATGATTTCTCTTTCCGATCATTTAATAATTTTGCATAAATTTAATAAACAATTTTGCTTTGCATGTTCAATAACTATTCATTTTGGAAAATTATGGTTTAGCTTTGAATATCATACTCGCATACAAATTATTATTGTTTTGACAGAGCAGTTAGTTGCAGTGCTTTTGAATATTTGATCATTTTAGAGGGAATGATATTTCATGACCCGGAACTGGTTTTCCATTACTTCGGGCTACCGACTCCTTTCACAGATATGACACTTTGGAAAAGTGAAAAGCTCCGGGCTGTATTAAACCCCCCCCCCACAAGTTATAGAACAAAAGTAGCTTCTGTATGGAACACGAGGAAACTTTTTGTGTTAAGGGCGTATCACACTATTTTTCATGTCATTTGTTCATTTTTTAACAGTATGATCGACAAAATTTATCTAAATAGTTTGATACGGTCAAAGAGTTGTAAATATTGGTTGGTGGCTAATGCCTGGTTAGGGAGAATTTCAATTTAGATTATTTTGTAAATAGGTGTATAGTGTATACACCGGTGGATCACTGAAGTTAAGGAACGTCCAGCGAGGTTGTACTATGTGGGTGTCCACTTGGTGCTGGCTATTTTTTCGGCACAACCTATGCTGGGTGAGGTTAATGTGGGTAGCTGATTCGCAAATATTCCAGCGAATGGAGGGAAAACCCCCCCGTCACGAATGACCAATAGATGTTAAAGTGTCATTAATCTTATCTTTAAAAAATATTATACGAAACCAGTTTCTTCAGAATTCATCACCTTACTACACCAAACACAGTTAGATAATATACATGAACTTCAACCAGTTTTTTCAGTGTGTATTATTACACGAAACCAGTTTTCAAACAGTTTTGTAGTGTGCATTATTACACGAAACCAGTTTCTTCAGTATTTATCGCCTTACCAGACCAAAACTTGTTAGGATACTATACCTAGCTGAACCTCAAACCGTTTCTTCAGTGTGCGTTATTACACGAAACCCGTTTTCAACCAGTTTTTTTTCAGTGTGTACTATAATTACACGAAAGCAGTTTTCAACACAGTTTTTTCAGTGTGCATTATTGCACGAAACCAGATTTCATACAGTTTTATTTTCAGTGTGCATTATTACACGAAACCAGTTCTCAAACAGTTTTTTCATTGTGCATTATTACATGAAACAAGATTTTTTAGTATTCATCACCTTACTACACCAAACACAGTTAGATAATATACCTGAACTTCAACCCGTTTTTTCAGTGTATTATTACACGAAACCAGTTTTCAAACAGTTTTGTAGTGTGCATTATTACACGAAACCAGTTTCTTCAGTATTTATCGCCTTACCAGACCAAACCTAGTTAGATACTATACCTACCTGAACCTCAAATCGTTTCTTCAGTGTGCGTTATTACACGAAACCAGTTTTCAAACAGTTTTTTTTCAGTGTGTACTATTTCACGAAACCAGTTTTCAACACAGATTTTTCAGTGTGCATTATTGCACGAAACCAGATTTCATACAGTTTTATTTTCAGTGTGCATTATTACACGATACCAGTTTCTACAATATGCATCGCATTACTATTAGAGCAAACCTAGTTAGATACTATACAAATCCCTGAACCGGTAGGTATGTAAGTTGTAACTTTCAAACTTGAGGAGTGTCACAAATTGACAGCTGGCATAGATCACGTTCTTTTATTTTAACTAATTAAACAACCTGTTTAACAGTAAAGGGATCTCTCTCGTTAATTGTTATTATCTATAAATTCTATCTGCCAAGGTCTTTTCGAGTTACAAAATAGTACTTCTATCTCTAGAAAGTAGGTCAGAATAATGAAAAGATAGATCTATGAATTTGGATCCCATCGGCTACTTGAATAACATAAAAGTAATTGCAATATCTTCAATAGATAAAGTACTTTGCTGTTATTAAGAGTCATGCGTTATCAAGGTCATTCATCAGATGGTCTATGCTAAAGTAATTTTATGATTGTGACAGTAATTGTAAAATGATGAAGTGATTTAGGCCAAATATTGCGTTAGGTGCTCAATTGGTACTGCTTAGTAAAGAATACCAAGTGGGTGACTACGCAGGTTCGCACCCTCGTGATGCTGGTTTTTTCGTCACAACACAGGCTGGGTGAATGGAGGGTAAAACCCCNAAAAAAAAAAAAAAAAAAAAAAAAAAAAAAAAAACACCAAGCCACCCACACCCACTTTACTTTCCTTATCTTATAAAAAGGAAAATATTGTAATGGGTCGAAATTTTCGCTTTCGAGTATTCAATGCAAAAATATGCATGAAGTCCCCAGAGACATTGGTAAGACCTATTAGAACCTGAATCTAAGGTCCTATTCATATCAATTTTATGTATTGAATGCCCCATGAAACTTTTGGGTAAAATCATTATTATTATTGGCTTCCAAGATATTTTTCAATAAAATATCTGTTATTAAGTAAATAAAGTGAGTAAACTATACTCTTAGGACCTATTCACTGTTGTTCGGTCTGCAAATGCCAAATTTTCTTAAAATGTGAGCCGTTCCCAATAGCATACACGTTTGCGATTGTCTTAACGTCTCCTTAACATCTATCATTTACCCTTCGATGGAATTTTACAAACCAGCTCCCAGCAGATTGACCTCACCCAGACTGATTTGGGACGGAAAAATAGCCAGCAACACGAACTCGTGAATCTACGTGGCCACCCACATGTTACTAGCTCGCTGGGCGTTGCTAAACTTCAGTAATATAACGGGCACTGGTGTACTTAACGTGCCATAGACGCTGACTAAAATTAAATCTGCTGTTTACCAACGGTTTAGATAACGGTATATAAGTGCCAAATGCTAGAATTGAAATTGGTTATGTACCTATATTGTAGATGCATAGAACACGACAAATAATGGGTAGGTGTTTTTAAAAAAACAACATTGTTTTTTTTCTTTACACGTAGGTATATACCTACAAAAAAAATATCCCCCCCAGAATTATGGGGGGGGGAATATTTTTTAAGCCAGTAAAATAATAAACCAATGTGTCACATTGGCAAAGTTGTTCTCTTTGTAATCGTTGTCGCCAGATTCTATTTATTATTTCCAATATTCCATTTATGACGCAGGTATTGTCTTTCTTCTATACCAGGGGTGCCCAACCTTTACAGAAGAAGATCTACTATAAAGTCTCAGATAATCGCCGCGATCGACCCCCCTCCCCCCCACACTTTTGAACACAATTAGGATGAACATAAAATTTTATCTTCAATTGTCGGAGGGTTCTTAAATAGGTTCAAAATAAAGGAATATTTCAAATTACCAACAAATAATAGTTATCTAATTAGAGGTTTGACTTTGCATCTCATTTACAAGTTTGTTGAAGTTTGGTGAGTAGGATGATAATGCTAAGGTCAGGCATTGCTCAGCGTGTTCGTCGGTTAAACTCGATCGGTTCTTATTTTTGATCAACTTCATGTAAGAAAAAGCGGATTCACACTGGTAGGTTGAGCCAAAAAGAGTGAATGTTACATTTCAATACTTCTTCTTAGGTTTGGATACTTATGTCTGCAGAGCAGATTCCAAAGGTTTTCTTTCTCTGATCTGACTAGGTACCTACCCTACTAACAGTAGACAATGTCAATTTCCCCTCATTTCTACTTTCTCCTAATTCTCATGACTTCTCAAGGAGATGTAAACCTCGCTCACAATTATTTTGTACTCTATATTGCTACAAAAAAAATTTCGTATGCTTTTTGACTTTTAGAGCATCATCTCATCTCTATGGACATGATCGAACCAAAATCACTTTGCTCGTCGATCGCGATCGACGGGTTGGGCAGCCCTGTTCTATAATAATAAAACACAATGTAACGATAAATGTATATATATGTGTATGTGGGTGTGTATCACTAATTGTTTAGCCAAAATAGTAGGAGATGTCGAATTGATGATAATGCCCCCCCACCCCCCTGTAACCATAGGCTGAAACCCCAGAAAAGTTATTAGAATTCAAAATTTTGTCGAACCGTTTTCGAATTACGTCCGAGTTTTCAATTTTTGACCGAATTTAGCCGGTCATTGTCCGATATCTTAAATTTTATCGTGACTATACACCAACTCAAAGTCAGAAAGTTCTAGGAGGCCTTTCAAGCTTTAATTTAGGTCATAGTTATCAAAAAAATGTTGAACAGTTTTCGAGTTATGGCCAATTTTTCGATTTTCTAAAGGGAAATCATAGAATACTATTAGCACGAGAATGGCCATGCCTCTAACACCAAAAGGCCGTAGCGAAGCACGGGCAAATCCGCTAGTTTCAAATAAATTTCTTTATTATTCACAAAAGCGTCATTGGTTCAGTGTTCCATAACACGCAAAATACTGACCGATAGGTTGGCAAACAGTGTGATGTTGATCTACTCCACAAAACATAATAAAAGACATTCAACCCGCAACAGTTGCGACATTGCTCCTTGAATAGTTTTCGATTACATTGTTAATCGCTTGAAGAAATTGATTCAAAAGAATATTGTGTAAGATTTTATTTGATTTCGTTTCATGTAACATGCATGTAACACACACCCAGCATAGTCATATCAAAACATCTTACAACAGACAAGAAGATAAAATAATTAACATCTATCATCGAACATAATTAATTAATAATTCCGTGAGCTTTCAGAATTAACATTTAAAAATTACTGACACATATATGAACTTTGCCAAGTTTTTTCTTCCTATTCTCTCTTTTCTAACTTTCGCTGAACAGTATCTAACGAACTTATATTATCATAGAACTATCTGTGAGTTACACAATAGCATTCCATATGGTCATCATTGTTGGATGACAGGTGATTATGTCAGAACTACTGTTGAAAATAATTATTGCTATCGAATGGAATTGTCGATTGTTACACTTTTGACATTTGCCAACACTGAAAGCTTGCCAATCTTTTGAGAATTTGATGTTTGCACGAAGAACGTATACTACATTTAGTGAATTATCAATACGCATATCTATTTGAGTGTGTATATCTTTCAAGTATAGCCAATTCCAAGGCCGTACCGAATGGGGGGTCCGTGGAGTCCAGACTTCCCCCGAAATTTCAATCGTTTTATTTTATGAAAATACTCTACTTTGCACGTGACCTATAATATTAAAAAAACAGCAGTAGCAACAACAACAAAAACAACATCAACAAAAACGACAACAGCACCAACAACATCAACAACAACAACAAAAACAGCAGCAAAAACAACAACAGCACCAACAAGAAGAACAAAAACAGCATCAACAAAAACGACAACAGCAGCAACATCATCAACAACAACAGCAACAACAACAAAAAGAACATCATCTTCCATGATAATCATTTTCAGGTGTTAGTCCTGACTTCGCTGTCAATGCTTCGGACCCCCCCCCCCCGAAAAAAAATCTTGGGTACGGACGGCCCTGGCCAATTCTAAGACTAAATGCAGTATACGTTATTGGTGCGGTGCTTCCTTAGAGATACGAAGGAGGGATGCAAAAGTCAAATTCTCAAAAGATTGGCAAGGTGTCAGTCAATTATCAATACGCATATATATTTGAGTGTGTTTATATCTTTCAAGTATATCAAATTCGAAGACATGGAGTATACGTTATTGGTACGCTGCTTCCTTAGAGAGATATGAAGGAGGGATGCAAAAATTAAATTCTCAAAAATTGGCAAGGTTTCAGTCAATTATCAAAGCACAACAAGCTTCACATAAAAAAATAAAGTAAAATTTTTATCTTTTATGTATAGCCGATTCTAAGAACAAATCAGGTCTTCATTCCCAATTAATTCAAATAATTGGTTTTAAAAAATCAATGTAATATAGAAGGATATCCATGTCTATGAAAATGTCCTCTTTGTTGCTACAGCTATTACTGGAACCTCAGATTTCTAACAGGTTGAGAAAATAGTAGTGGATAAGTATTCTGTAATTTCAGTTTTTGATCTAATGGCCCTGAAGCAATATTGTAATTAGACGAATAAGAGTTGATCATACCACAATTCCATTACCCTTCTCTTTAAGGTAGATCTTCAAGAATTTCTGGCGCCTCCAGATCAACGTCAATGTGGTGCCCATGTCCAAATATTCCGCACTGCGTATAACTTTCGAATGATAATTCCTTCATATTCCTTTGTCCTTGTCTGATGACCCGTTCTTCCTGTTTTAAACAAGGACAATGTGTTTTTTTGCTTAACGTCTTTTTAATATCTATAGGTCATTCCACACGAGGCTTCCGGGTTTCACCTTCCTTTCGTTGGTTACTCATACACCAGCTACCAATAGCACCTACGTGGACAACCACTCGCTCTTAGCTCGCTGTACGTTGCTTAACTTCATTAATCTAATGGGAACTGGTTTATGCAACGTGGCATGGACGCTGGCTGGAGAACATTGTTTAAAGTTCATGTAAAATTGGGGATAGAATCTGCACCAGAGACCTCGGATTTCAAGCCCTTGAATTAACGAAAAAGAAAAAGACTGCACTATTGTTAAAACTGATTATATAGACAAATGGACCGTTGAAATATTCATGATAATAAAAATAACAATCCAAAGAAGCAGATAAAAAACAAAAAATGGAACAAGTCATATTTTGTTGAACTCCATGAACCTGTCATTGTAAAAGTTAATATTGAAAATCAAAAATCTGTCAAGAATAACAAACATTTTGTGAGAAATCTACCTCCTACAAATTGAAGAGGAAGAAGAACAGAAAATGAAAAAACAACAACATCACATTTAGACAAACTGGCGTTTTATGAAGAAACAAGAGAAGAAGAAACGTATAGCTAGCTCTACAAGACCTGTCAATGAACAGAAAATTGAGTTTCACAAATGATTTATTATTTTTCCCAAACAGAACTTTAAGACAGATTGATTTCGAAACATTTGAACAATTTCAAAGTTAATAGGCTTCAGTATTATTTTGAAAGGTTTTTCCTTATTTTTTCACGAGTTTCTTCAACTTAAAACTATATTATTGTTTCAGAAGAAATGTTGGAAATTTTAGGTTTCAAGTCCCCTGTGAATAGGGGGACTTAAAAAGAATACCGTCAGGCCACCCTAGTCCATTCCAGTCGTAAAAGGCGACTAAAGGAAGAGTCAGCAACGATATCCTTTCCATTACTCGTGCTGAAAGCAAGGAGAAGCTACTGCATTATATCCTTCCTATGTCCCCCGTGGATAGGGAGAATTAAAAAGAATACTTCCAAGGCAACCAATTCCATGCCAGTCGTAACTTCCAAGGCAACCAATTCCATGCCAGTCTAGCGATCTTACGACTATTAAAAATATTCTAATTTGGAAGTTCGATTCAATATCTTAATACTTTATTCCTGAATTCGAATAGACCAATTTCGTAAATTCTAATTGTTCAAAATTAACATTCTGTTGTTCTTATTTATATTGTAGTTTTCAAACTTAAAACTACATTATATTTCATTGCAATGATAAAATAAATAGAATAGCTGTAACTCTGGAATTTCAAGCGTGCCAGATGCAGGCCTGATGTGAGCGAGAAGGGGGAATTCGTATCCCCTTTCCCGGACTGTTTGACAGCAACCAAATGGAGAAAAGAACTGCAAGGAAAGCAATTAATCTGAAAAAAAATTGACTTTCCTCCGGGTTTTGGTAGAGAGGATTTCCCTCGACCTATTCAGTCCAGAATTGCGGGATTCTCATAAAAATGATCAGGTCCCGGGCATTTAATTTGAAGCTGTTGTGATTTTGAAGATGAACCCAAAATGCTGAAATTCGAGACTGTTGTGATTTTCAAGATCAACCAAACATCCTGAAATGTGAGATTGTCGTGTTTCAAATCAACCCAACATCCTGAAATTTGAGATTGTCGTGTTTCAAGATCAACCCAACATCCTGAAATGTGAGATTGTTGTAATTTCAAGATCAACCTAACATCCTGAAAATTGAGATTGTTGTGATTTTCAAGATCAACCCAACATCGTGAAATTTGAGATTGTGGTGATTTTCAAGATCAACCTGTTGAGAATTATTTAGTATTCAAAATACGACCACACCAAAACGCTACTAGCGGTATTTATTTCAACCAGAAAAAGGTCTGTGAGTAGCTCAACGCCAACTTCTCTTATAAGCAGGAGGGGAAACCTCTGTGTCAAACAATTTTGTGTTAAGCAATCTTGTGTTAATTTGTGTGTTAATCAAAACCTCGTGTAAGAAACATATCTTTTTTTGTGCAGAGAGCTTCTTTTGTGTGTTAAGAAAAAGTACCTCGTGTATTGCACCATCATAGTTTTTCATCATTGAATTAATGCATAGTGCTTATAATCATAGTGCTTATAATTATATTAAACCACATTTTAAGTTTGTGACTTGCTCCAAAGAATATTAATAATATCTGTCTGGTACCCAAACAACTCTATAATCAAAGTCCCTTTTCTTTTTCCTTCCCTTCTATCTCCTGGTTGAGTTTAGTAAGTAACCACACATTTGTATCAAGCAAATCGTTCAAGGTAAGATCTAGGGATGGGATTTTCGACTCACATGAGTAGACTCGTCTCGACTCCTCAATATGAGTCGACTCTCGGTCTCGACTCTTTTCGAGTGCTAATTTTGAAACACCTTATTTGATCAGAAAGACATAATGAAACCAATTTTGTTTTTTCTAGTTTTCTTTTAATTTTGTTTAAATTTGTTTTTTATAAAAAAAATCAATCTGTCTTTTTCTATTCCAGATATCATCTATAGTTATAAAATACAAATTATGTTATATTTCTCCCTTTATTATTTTTACGGTCAAAAAAAAAAGTCGACTCTTTGAAGAGTCGACTCATATCAAAAAGATGAGTCGACTCATGAGTGAGTCGAGTTATGAGTCGACTCGTGAATGACTAACCCATCCCTAGTAAGATCAAACACATTTATAACATTGTTTTTAACACATCCTGAAATTTGAGATTGTTGTAATTTTCAAGATCAACCCAACATCCTGAAAACTGATTTCTTGGAGATGATACTAGTCAGGAGTGTAGGCTGCATTGAATTCCTTTTTTCATTTTGGTTGCTGTCAAGCAGTCCAAGATTGTGTTTGTTAGGTATCATATCTCTTGCTTTTATAGTGAAAACATGAAATTAAAATTTTTATAATGATTAGTCAAATGGGTACGTGGTTTATTACTCGATAACCGGACCTACATGGGTTCACGAGTTTCAGATAAATATAATATTGATGTATCAACCTGTGGTGTGGCGAAGTGTCATCGCTGGGATCACAGATAATAGTATACAGGGTGCGAACTGCTAACCTTCTTTTTTGAAAGGCTAATAAAATCTGAACTTTTTATTCAATGGAATGTCTGAATTCTATTCTCAATTGGTTTTGAACACAATATCTTGAAGATTATGGCCACTATCGTCAATATATGATTTTGGCTACTGATGATAATATTATAGCACATTCCATCATTTCAACAGGGATCCGTGCGATTTCTTCGCGAATTAATATCTTCGGCTCAGCAAGATTTGTTGGCAATTTTTAAAAACGTCTGCCTTCACATAGCCCTCCCTAAACGAAAAAATCACAGGGCCCGAGATCCGGCGAAAATGTCGACCAAGGGAGAATTCCTCGAATAGAAACATTGCCGTCCAGGAAACATTGCTCTCAAAANGAATTAATATCTTCGGCTCAGCAAGATTTGTTGGGCAATTTTTAAAAACGTCTGCCTTCACATAGCCCTCCCTAAACGAAAAAATCACAGGGCCCGAGATCCGGCGAAAATGTCGACCAAGGGAGAATTCCTCGAATAGAAACATTGCCGTCCAGGAAACATTGCTCTCAAAACGTTCAGGAAAGCTTGGATTGTATGTGCCGTGGCAGCATCCAGTTGGAACTGGTCCAAGAAAAAAAAAATCCGTTGTTCCGGAAGTCTCTACCCATAGCAAAATTGATTTCCGATGGGAAGAGCACCTGTGTGTGGAATTCTTCCCGTAAGGGAGGTATCCTTCCACTTCTCGGAACCACCTCACTCTTTCTTGATCGAGGGGTTTGAACAAATCACAAGCAAAATAGAGTTGGTGAGGAAATTATTAGGAGAAATGGAAAATTGAATACAGATTCTTTGATAGATTTTCTACATAAAAATGTAGAATACATCTATTAATTTTTTTATTTTTTTTTTTGGGGGGGGGTGTCTTGTTNACATTTTTTTTTAGTCAATAAAATAAGAAACCCATGTGTCACATTGATATAGTCGATTTGCTAATTTCACGAGTTCGTGATACCTATGTCTTGTGAATTCCAAAAATAAATTAATTTTTTGTGACTTATGCATCGTAAAGGTATAATAACAAGCAACACGCTATTGTTTTGTAACGCCAAGAAAAACAAAACCAGCGTGCCATTTATATAGCATGTTAAACCTAGTTTGTAGTTATTTTCACTTTCAATTCTGGCCCATTTTAACTAAGCTTTTTAAATTTTTCTCTTCATATTTGTCGTGCAATAGATGAAGTTTAACTTTTATTTTACTTTTGTTCTTCAATGGAAACGCATTTATGAGCAACCCAAAAATTGTCAAAAATTCATGCGCGCATATCGCGGTCACTGTGTTAAACTCTAAGAGGCGGGATTTTATATTTGGGGTCCTTCTTACCTTAACTCGAGATTTTCATAAAAAATCCCTGCGGACACTTGTGTCGCTTTTGCGGCACCCTCTATATCTCTACTCCTGATTGTCCTAGAAAGCTGAATGTTAATATTTTATCTGAATATTACTGCGTGTTTTTCTACCAACTATTCACTGTAAGACTATGTTATAAATATTACACTGAAATGTGCGCCAAGTGCTCGGGAGCAAAAAATTTAATGTAGTTTTTGTTTGTAGCTTTCAAATCACCTTCGGGGCAATTTTTTTTTAGGTGACTTGAACTTGGCACTCATATTGTTAGAGGGACGCTTACCTCACTCTGTCAAACCTAATAAACTTTAGCAAAACTTGAGCCCAAGTATCAGTAAAGCAGAGACTACCGGTCACTGCCCATATAAGATAGGGAAGTACTGTACAGTGTACGACGTCATCTCAAACATGCCAAGGAACATACACAAGAGAAATCATATTGCCAGAAAGATGAAGGTCGACAGCAGTATAAAGTCCTAGGAGATTTCCTTTGAGAGGACATATATCTGTTGGATACGGTTGAAGGATGATTGATGAAACACTTGATCAGGTCATATAATTGTGAGAAAACAGGCGCTGGTCTCTGTCGTTCGTTGCACTTCCTATCTGTAAAACTGATCTGACCCCCTCTTAGGAAATCTCCTAGGACTTATACTTATACTACTGTCGTCCTTCATCTCTCTGGCAATATATGATTTCTCTTGTTTAGGTTCCTTGCCATTTTAGTTCGGCAGTGACCTGGTGTCTCTGATTTACTGATACTTGGGATCAAGTTTTGCTAAGGTTTATTAGGTTTGGCAGAGGGAGTCTAGCTTCCTTCTAACAATATGATATCACCTCCTTTGTAGGTAGGTAAATAGTTTTGAGGTGACATGAACTTGGCACTTATGATATCACTTCCTTTGTGACCATATATTTAGAAGAGATTTAAGCCACTTGTATTTTTCGCTTTTTGATAGAGAAATTTTCTTGGCGTTTTTTTGCATACGAAATGCTTTTTGGATTTTTTTTTTTTATCTATTTATACTATGTATAGACTATAGACCACTTCAGTAGAATTTAGATATTTACTTGTTACACAGAAAAAGTATATTTATTGGAAAAATTATAATTTTCAAGATAGTTACAAATTCTCTCTCTCTCTTCAATTTAAAGATTATTTTAAATTTATTCCCCTCCAAACGAAATCGCTTCATTAAATTATTTTTAGTAGATATCTCATACGTGTCATACAACTGTAAAGAAAGAAAAATATGATGTCGCCCATTCGGACCCAACTTCTATTATGTTTAATTTCGATTATAATATCGATACAAACAGTCAACGCATATACCTTTCCAAGTAGTGTACAGATGAGGCAAATTTTAAAGCAATTTGACAACCAACCGATTTGCGATCCGAACTCGAGAAATAATATGTGTCGTGACCAAGTCAAAGCAGTTTTACGAGTAGCTCTTAAGGATACGGCTTTACAGACATTATGTTCACAAAGATTTTGTGTTGTCAAGAAACCCCCGAGTGTTGCAACTATTGGTCGGGTCTATCAAGTTGATGGTCTTACATTTTTTGTAACCCCTAGCTAATTGTTGTAAATTTAACAAAATGAAATAGAAAATAAATGGACAGAGGTGTTGGCTGTGTAAAGATCTTGTAGTTTTCATATTATGGACATCAATTTATATAGTGTTAAGGTGGCATCTCACAATTTGTCACATGATTACAAAATTTTGGCGCAATTTATTTGTGCAAAATTTATTATGTTTGTGTGTTTACTTTCAAATTTTGTTGTGTATTATACCATAGCAAGCACATATTTATCTGTAATAAATATAATTTTGGTATTTTCTATTTTTCTAATACGATTTCTGATTGAAAGTTAGTTCAGTTTTTCTTCACGTGTGTATTTTCGATTATTCAGGACTTGGGTGTTTACAGACGCCTCAGAAATATTTTTATAGGTAGGAGTAATGAAATAGATTTCAAAAACGATCAAAACACGCAAACGTGTTTGTCATGTGTTTAAACCCTATCAGACTATTTAGACAAATTTTGGTCATCTTTGTGTTTGATATCAAAGCAATCAAATAACTAGCGAATTAAATTGAATATATTTGCCAACACATTGTTTGGTACTGTTTGAAGTCCAAAAAATGACAATGTAATCATGACAAATAGTGTGATACCAACAACTCCTTCACTGTTCACTGTTATATTTTATAACACGTATCTTTCTTTATAGGTAAAATAGCTCATCCAAGTATGGAAAGAAGGGAGAGTTTCCATCACACTCGCACTATTTCCTCGCCAAACGGAAAGAGAAATACCCTTAACGACAATAGAGCACTAGCGTGGCTTGACTGTGTCCCTAAGGGATTTAGATATAACTTGGAAGATTCTTTTCACTTTTCGAATCTCTACCGCAAAGGCGGGAAACATATGATTCTCCTTGATTCTCTTTATTTATTTATTTCTCCTTTGCAGCGAATTCACTGGGATAACCTAGTACCAACTTGCACTGAATGTAATTCACAAATCATATCGGCTTCATCTGTTTTATTGACCACTCACTGCAGGTTTTAACGGATGATTCTGGTGACACTCTCGTGGTAGGGTTGTCGTATCGAATTATCTACATTGATATTATCGAAAGCTTAATATCGATATGCGATATTATCGGATGATCGAATATCGATATAAAATATTGGTTTTATCGGAACCTTTATTTCGATATTATGAAAATATCGGCAGTCCTAGCAGCAAAGGAGCGTAATTTCTGATGTAGCTACCTTAATATTATTATTTTTTTTTGTTTCGATATTGATAATTTTATCGATATTATCGAATTGCTAATATGATTATATCGAAACCCAAATATCGATATTATCGATATAATATTGACATCCCTCTATCGCGGTACAATTTGTTTCCTATACGGGAAAAAAAATTGAGTAACGGGAACACCCTCATTTAAATTGTATTGCAATTAGGTATTTCGGGGGGGAAAAAAACGGATGATACTACTTGTTCTTTAATTTCACACTTTTCCAACTCTATTATTTGGGGTTGGCACCGATTCCCTTTTTCTACCATGCCAAAACTATTTGTTCGGTGCCTACTCTTCCCTTTTTCCTGGCACGGTAATTCTGGCATCCGTTTCTCAATTCACGAGACATTTTCTTGGCGTTTTTTTGCACACGAAATGCTTTTTGGATTTTTTTTTTATCTACTTATACTATGTAGACTATAGACCACTTCAGTAGAATTTAGATATTTACTTGTTAAACAGAAAAAGTATATTTTTATTGGAAAAATTATAATTTTCAAGATAGTTATTAATTCTCTCTCTCTCTCTCTCTCTCTCTCTCTCTCTCTCTAATTTGAATATTATTTAAAATTTATTCTTCTCCAAACGAAATCGCTTCATTAAATTATTTTTAGTAGATATCTCATACGTTTCATACAATTGTAAAGAAAGAAAAAAATGATGTCGCCCATTCGGACTCAACTTCTATTATGTTTGATTTCGATTATAATATCGATACAAACAGTCAACGCGTTAACCTTTCCAAGTAGTGTACAGATGAGGCAAATTTTAAAGCAATTTGACAACCGTCCGATTTGCGATCCGAGCTCGAGAAATAAATTGTGTCGTGATCAAGTCAAAGTAGTTTTACGAGGAGCTCTTAAGGATACGGCTTTACAGACATCATGTTCAAACAATTTTTGCGCTGTCAAGAAACCTACGAGTGTAGCAAATATTGGTCGGGTCTATCAAGTTGCTGGTTTTACATTTTTTGAGAAAGTTTGATGCTAATTGTTGTAAATTTAACAAAATGAAATAGAAAATAAATGGACAGAGGTGATCATGTAGATTTATATTATGGGCATCATTTCATATAGTGTTTATGTGGTAGGTATCATAACTATTTGCCAAAATTTATTATATTTGTATGTTTTGTATATATTGTTTGAGTCCCTATCACACTATTTGATGAGACTTTCAGACAAAATTATTTTCTTTCGAATTTAGTAAGTATCATCATGATCTCCTTCTTGGACGTTGACGGTGCTACAGCCAAATCTGCGAACCGATTTTGATTGGAAATGTCTCATTTGGTTGCATCGTAAAAAAGTTCTCCCTACTACCACTATTTGCCCAAAAGCCGGTTTTTAAAAAGCATTTAAATTTTATAGAATCTCTATGTTTCATTATTGTCCAAAAAGTTATAGAAGGCAAAAAAAAAAAAAAAAAATGGGGAATCAATTAAGTTAATTCTAACTGTATAATTATACTACTGAGAGTACTGATGTGTGGTCAAATAATACCCCTGAGTAATACATAATCTTTTCTCGATAGCA
>CM022874.1:41834876-41904367 GCA_012654025.1 Pachypsylla venusta
TTTTTTTCTCTCAAGGATGTATAAACACGCTGTCGTCGCAAGTTCTTACGAAGGCTAATCGGAAATCGTATTTGCCAACCTGAAAAATTTTATAAAAAGTTTAAGAAAACAAAAAATCTTACAGATCATTTTTTTTTCTTAAATAAAAATTAGATAAAACATTGAATTTACAAAGGAATCTTGATTCGTGTTAACCCAACACGGTCTTTTTCTTGGCGCTCTCAAAACGTCCTTGTTGCTTGATTTTATGATTATTTAAAAATTAGTTTTCTTTTAATATACACAAATAATGCTTAGCCGCCAAAATTTAAGAAGAGAAATAAAAAAAAGAAGGGTAAAGATGCATAATAATTATTTTCTAAATAAAAAAAATATGATCTCCCTCTATGCACTTGAAGCCAATTAGCATTTCATTTTGAATATGCAGTCGTAGTTGCAGTTTGCAGTTCAGAATGTATTGTCAACTTTATTATAATAAAATAGCCTCCAGACACACTCATCGGTCTCGTTGTTTACTCTTCTGATACATATACATAAGTCAGACCAGTGTATTTGCTGAAACCTCTGTATTGATCTTCTGCTTCAAAACAAATGTCCTCTCACAGAAAAACTTGACTATTTAGTAAAAGCCAGTGGCGACTTGCTTTGAAAAGGAACATGGATTCGTGATAGAATTGAGATTGAGATATTTCACTCGTACAACTTTTTTCTTGTCTATATGTATTCTTATAAAACGCAAGTTAGTGACTGACTCATTAACTCATTATCAACGTAGCTCTACGATGGCTAAACATAGAGATTCCAAATTTCAAACATAATATTCTTATAGCAAGTAGGTATGAAGTACGTAAGAAAAAAAATAAACACTTTCAGTTTTTTTGAGGGAAAACTAAACTAGGTATTATAGCGAAATTGATCGAGAATGAACTCACTCAAAAAAGTAGATATATGAAGATTCCATGACAAATATGTAATTTTCAGGTTTCTCACCGATTTACGGCCGGTTTTCTCAGCTCCAAATTGAAAGTACTTCTGGGTGGGTTAGAAAAAAAAAATTGGTAAAATGTCAATGGAAAATTGATTTTTCTAAATAGACGCCAATTGTACCCCAAGGGTAAGTATGTACCAACAAATATCCAAAATTGAGAAGTACCAATTTGACAACCATAGTGGTGTAGGGGCAAACAAATAGTATTATAGTAATAGGATTGACATCTATCCCACTTAAAATATCTTGGATTTAATGAATCCGGAAATCCAGGAGTCACAAATGTATTTTGGTGTTGAAATCGATTGAGTGTTTTCTATTGAACTGCCCAATTAAAATTCTGTTTTTCTCAATTCCCTTCATGCCCCCTAGGGTTGCAAAGACATCGATACTCAGACTCAGAATGATCTATTATTGATCATGATGCATTTATCATGATGTTCAATAGAGTAAGGAGATGATTGGATACTATTCTGGAATCTTACAATACAATACTTTTTGAATAAATAAAATGTTTTCTATGAGTTTCCCCTAACTCATACTCTACGCATCGTCACTGCATTAATGACAAGATAGCTAAGATAGTGGCTCTAGAGGACAATACATTTGACCATTGTCTAGTTAAATGAAAATAATGTGCTAAGAAAAATCATCAATGAAACAAATCTAGTGCCAACTTGAAAAAAGACAATAATAAATTCCTAGAACAATGTCGACTCTATTGATGATAGAAACAAGAAAGTAGGCATTAACAAATATAAAGCGCTAACTTAGTATCTACGGAATTTGGCCACAGCATCATACTAAAATTTGCGAAAGGGGATGGACTGTTTCGACGCAAGTAAGAAATTTTACTTTGTAATTGAGGGCGGATCTGAATTTATAGTTTCGACCCGATTTTTTTTTTCACAAACTCCACGCGACACCCTCCATTTGGAACTCCACACGACACCCTACATCTCTTTCGCTGTCCATCAGACCCTACCACGCTGACACCCCTTGACTCTTGGATGTGTTAACTTTCCTGAAACTTGACACAAGAGAAGAACTTTGGAATGAGGAAGAGACCTTATAGCCGCTACAACAATAACAACCTTCGAATTGGTGACTATTTTAAGTGAGTGAGCTCTACAGTTCACAGAAATACTAGCTGTTTTTTTTGCTAAACATTCAATGATTTGTTCGCCACATCAAATCCCTCAGATAATATAACATTTCGCTAGGACCTCCCTCGAAATCATAATTGGCAATTATTCATCCTTTCTCTCCAACACGTGCTGAACATTGGAAGACTTATCAAAAATAATAAACAGACTATAAAAGAAATAATCGGAATTGAAAGCTGATCAGATATCTCTCTTTTGGCGATGAAACGTTCAAGAAAACCTTAAACTTAAATGAAAAGAAGGGAAGCTGTGATGAGTTATAGACCCATTGAGAAATTCTTCTCCTGTCCCCTTTCCTATATTTATCTACCTCCAGGAAGCAATGGTTGTTAAAAACGCGAACAATGGGAAAAAAGGAAAATAATAATAAGGGTGTAAAAATATCTAAGTTTTGTATATTATTTTCAATAATGAAGCTTTGGATTCGGTTACGGAGAAATATTTTACGTTTTAGATTACCTAGAATCCAAAAATTTATTAAAAAAACATTCGTAGGATTTTTAAAATCAATTTTTAGATTGTATTAGAGAAGATAACTGCTAACATGTAATACTTTTTTATATTGGTGAGTAAGAAAGAAGTTCTAGGAAGAATCGGGACAGAAAAAAANTTTAAATGACGAGTATTTTTAATGAAGAGTAGATAAGCAGATGAAAGTATCTAGTTTCTCAGATTTCAAAAGGTAGTCTATTTCGATCAGTCACAGTACATACCGCCCGTCACTGAATTGGACAAATGGAGGAAAACACATTGAGTCAGAATGAAGCCTCTGAACAATCCTCCTGGTTTAATGGGTATCACAGATAACAATAGAATTGCACGCGGTAGACCAGACTCCCGGCGTGGTCTGAAAAATTTCAAATTAGTGCTTACGATTTAGGGGTGCACTCAGCTTCGTGTGAACGATTGAGTTGTTATTTGAACTAGTGGCTGCATTACCACCAGAGTAAAAAAATATTAAAACATGTATGAGATTATCAGTGGCTCTTAGTAATGCTATGATACACACAAAAATTTGGAAAATTGGCCTTACCGCAAAGAAATTCTACATTTAATTTAAATTTTTAAATGTGTGGAATTACATGAAACATGATATTCAAAACGGGTGGAGAAATAATCGCTTAACTATACTCCATATACTATTTTGTGTATGACTGAGAAATTTATATCAATACTTACTTAAATAGAAAGCAATATTGGACTTAACAGAGAAGTGCAAATGCATTTTTTTTTTCAACCTGTACAACGAGATGAACATTGAAAACGTATTATAAATATATGTAATAGCTTATCATATCAAACCCCCAGGCAATTCTGATATTCTTTAAAAAAAAACGTAATTGAAAATGAGAGTAAAAATACGATACAACACAAGGATCGTCTCATAATCGAGTTATTAAGTCAGATTGAACATAGTGATAATATCTCAAAGGATGTTGAAGCGGGAAGCGAGACTCTCTCCCTTTGATATAGACGAAGCGTGTGCCGATGTAGATAACCATAAATCTACAACAATACTTGAAGATACCCATCAGAAAACCCTTTCTATGAAATAATCGCGAGATGATGAATGTGTTTTCAGTTTCGAAAATTTCATTTTTTTGTTAACTCATTGTTCATGTTGTTAAAATTTTCAAGTCATTGGGGGTAATCAGTAAAATATATTTCGTTATACTGGTGCAAGATTTGTTTATTTTAAGAAGAATATTAGAGCCTGCAAATGCTGATAACAAGAAAAGTGGGAAGCATCTAGATATGTGATACTCACCACGGTTGAACACACCAGTTTCTATAAGATGACTAAAATGAATCAAATTCGACCCTGGTTAGTAATAGTACCCGAAGTCCGCTTCGAGTGCACTGACTCTCCTGAGGACAATTGAGTATTTGTTAGTGATGTCAACAAGACATCAGGGGAGGCTAAATCCTAAGTGAGATCAATAACAAGATATATATTTTTTTTTGTATTTTTGTATTACGATAACTTTCGAACGGTTTATTCGATTTTGATGTTATTATATTCAAAGAATTGGCTGATTAGATTTTTGCAAATATTAACCCGCCGGGGAAAATATCGGCAAATTAATTGTGTGAGGTCTTCGGTTAAAAGAACACTAGCTAAACACTTAGTTGTAAAAAAAGTTCCAAAGATAGTCAATGAACCCTTCAGGATGAAATATTTGGCAATGTTTTCAGAGTTGTTTTCACAGTTGAAAGTAAAATGATTGTTTTCTCGGAGTCTTTTTATTTCTGCAATAAGATCTTTACAATATGCCATTTAGTCGCCAACTGATATGAAATTATCATCTACTTTCTTATTAGATTCTAAAGTAGATTTTTGTTCCATTTATTTTTTTGTTTGTTCAGCTTTCTTTACTTATGCAAAATGTTTTCCAGTATTAGATTAAAAGTTGTGTTCTACTGCATTTTGTGTTACATTTAAATTTCTTGCTCGTAATTTCATTCGAGCATATAGATTTCCCTATTATTTCGGTAGACCTATTTTCTATTTTTATTTGTAAATATATTGAAATGAATAGAACAAATGATAGGAAAACTTCCTTGAATCAAATATTTTAATGAAAATTAATTCCAAGGAATCCACTAGATAGCAGCATGTCTTCTTTTGCTTTCAATTTTCTGGAATGTAAAGAATTCCTGTACCTTGCTTCCTCTTTCTAGATTTCCCTATTATTTCGGTAGACCTATTTTCTATTTTTATTTGTAAATATATTGAAATGAATAGAACAAATGATATTAAAACTTCCTTGAATCAAATATTTTAATGAAAATTAATTCCATGGAATCCACTAGATGGCAGCATGTCTTCTTTTGCTTTCAATTTTCTGGAATGTAAAGAATTCCTGTACCTTGCTTCCTCTTTCTAGAAATTTGGTTAGAAGCTATATAAGGCATCTGCGCGTAGAAAATTGAGGCAGTATATAGTCAGTCATTCTTGTGTTTAGTTAAGTGAAGTAAAGAATATGTTTAACCCAATATTTGGAATACATACAAACTATGTTACTTTTGAGTGTTTTTTATACGTGACAAGGCTAAGGGACCTAGCACAACAGATGACCAAATGTTCCACGCACAAAAAGTTAATTGTTCTGTAGAGCCGTATTCCTCTTAAAATAAGCTATTCTAAATATATATAAATTCAGGTTTATAAAATGGTAGAAATAAGTTGATATGAGATTTCCGAAAAGCTTTTTAATTTTGAAGTGTGATTATATACAGGTCGTTATCACTCGGATCCGAATATCAATTTTGGCGATAGTTTTGTCATTTGGACGTGCTGCCCCATTGCGTAACTTGGTATGATGATTTGTCATCACCCGCATATATTTGCACGATGGCATTAGTTTGACTTTTACGGCATCGGTCAATTTTGGCTTAGACCTGAAANACACACACACACACACACACACACACACACTATTATAGTAAAAATGTTAAAATTACGTCCATAGCTGAATTTAATTTGAGAATTGTATTTCTCTGTGTGTCCCCCCGTATGATATTTACAGTGTAGGTTCAGTTGCTATCTTATCAAGTTGGCAAATAAAATTATTTCTAAAGAAATAATAATATATTGTAATGAATTAATTAAACTTCCTCCAATCAGATGAACTGACTATAACAGTTGTGGAGAAGAACAAGTTCAGTTTGCAGTTCTTATCTAGTCGGCAGACCAACACAAACCAACACGAACGAATCGTTTCTCTTTTCTGTAGGTATTGGGTATTGTCGGCGTGTCTCTAAATATCAGTTTCTTTTAACCCTTCTTTCTACTTCCGAGGCACCCAAGTCTATTCCTAAATCTATGCCCGTCGTAAAAGGCGATAAGGGCAGGGTCAGAAACGATACTTTTTCCATTGCCCATGCAGAAAGCAAGGAGAAGCTACTGCATTATCCTTCCTATATCCTCTGTGGATAGGGGGACTTAAAAAGAATATTTTTAAGGCACCCAAGCCAATGCCGGCCATAAAAGGCGACAAAGGGCAGGGTTAAAACCATATCTTTTCCATTAACCATGAAGAAAGCAAAGAGAAGCTACAGCATTATCCGTAATGATTCTTTAGTATCGATAATTCATGGCGAGTTTTTGCAAACTAGCCCAACGGCTTTTAACCTATGATGATATACAATACAAAAAGAAAATACCTACACTGCAACAAAAATAATTGTGAATAGACAGAAATTGGACACCAAGATCGTCTAATTTGACCCCATCAGATTCATTCTCATGGGGTTTCCTGAAATCCCACATTGACCACACCCATCCTGAGTTGGGCCGGAAAAATAGCTACGTGAACAAACACTTGGTAAAATCTCGCTGGACGTTGCTTAATTTCAGTGATCTAAGGGAAACTGGTGTATTCAACGTGCCATAGATGCTGCCTAAGGGTTAACATGTTTTTATTTATTTCAAATGTTTTCGTTTCTTGTGTAAAGAATATTAATTTCATTGTATTTTATCAAAGGTCATTTCTGACTTACATTGCAATCAATTGTTTCTCATATTTATTGGCTATATCTAACGTCATCAGGTCAGCCATTAGCTGATCTTCAAATTCAAAGGCTGAAGGTAGATATTGTCTTATACCGAGTGGCGTCAAAACATCTTCTTTTTCTCTATCATTGACGCTTAATTTCATTTTAAGTTTGAAAGGACCCCGCACAAAAAGATAGGAAATGGGATTTCGATCAAATTTTGTAGAAAAATGGACTGTTTTGGTGTTATATAGGGTGGAACTTGAGAAGTATCATTTGTCAATAAATCACCTTATTTTTTTTTTTTTGATACTAGTTGAAAGTGTTACAGGATGATGGGCCGAAAAACAACAAATAAAACGTGTTTGATCTATACAGTGTGTCCCAATTTCCAAGTTCCCCTATTTTCGACAGAAGGCTAAAGTAAATAAAGATTATTTGATTTGGAAGAGCCTCAGATTGATGGGCCGACAATGTCTCTGAGGTATACAGGGTATCCAAAAATTCCAAGTTAGCGTCGGTGAAGTGCTAAGAAATGATTTCAAGTTTTAAGATGTTTCTGAAAACTTAGAATCTTTTCTTAGCACCTCACCGACAGTCAACGGGTAATAGTTTTGAAAGAATTAAAACATTTCTCCGAGAACCTGTGCTGTAATTCCTAAACATTGTCTCACGTCTCATGAAGCACTCATGGTTCATGTAATGCAAGAAACTAACATTTAGACAAGATTAAAGGAAAATATAGACGCCTATTCTTCAGCAATACATAGCACGGGTAACAGAAGTCTAGTCTGCTAGACACAAGGAAGTCTCTGGACAATGTCTTTCAGAAAGCCTTAAAGGCATTAATAGTGTTTTCTATAAGAACTCCAAATATTATGATAATTACCCTTCTTAACATTATAAATAGTGCTCTTGCTAAACCCTTTAGTATAGTTTGATCTAGGAACTCATGCACTAATGTGTTATTAGGTTATTATACTAATCCATTATAATAACAGGTGCTCTAGACAGATCCCATGGGGTGGCGGTACTCAGGTTAGACATACCCTAATTTCCTGATGGTAGGTACGTTTCATAAGAGTACGTATTTACTTAGATAGGAACCGAATGAAAGAATACAAGAAAATAGTAGAAGAATTAACAGGAGACTTTTTAATCACAGTATACAATTGCAGGAATGGAGATGGGCTATTTAAAAGAGAGCCTGTCCAGTAGGTCATTGCTTGACTTTCAGCGTATTTATTTCAATTTATTTAGGTCCTCATGTTTAAATAACTATTAATTTTTATTAGAAATTAAATTAAAACATAATTAATTGATATTTATTTACATTAAATTTAGATTCGAATCGTTCAATTCATCATAAGTCCCAGTCAAATTGAGCTGATGGTGTAAAATAGCACAGAGACCAACTCTGTAATGTTATTAAGTTCAATTTTATGAATAATATTGCGATGATTGACATGGTTCTCGGGGCCAACGACAACTGTTAGCCTTCAAGATTAGTTTTATGACGACAATATTAACTTTTTTAGAGCTGCACTATCATTCATCCGGTTACTATCGGACACGATGATGTCACTATTGATTGATTCAAACATTTATATTTTACGATGGTTTCAAAAATGGAATTCCTTTTTGAAAATTGTTCTAATGCCGAGATATTTGAGAGTTTCGTAAATTCGGAAACACCTTGTATTTTCGTCTTATTTTGAATTAAGAAATGTAGGTATGGTTAAAAAATTTGTATGACATTCTACTCCTTACTGTATAGATAGCCCAGCTCACACGCAATGTTGCCATGATTGCAATAGAATTAATGTGAATTGCAATTTACATATTAATGATAAAAATGTCAGGTGTTAAAGTATACAAGAATTCTAACTGTAACTCGAAAACAGTATAGCTCACATATTGATAGAAAAGAAAGAAAATTATGCGAATTGAATAAAATATTTAGATTTCCATGGAGAAGAACAAAACAACAACAAAGAATGATGTATCAGGAATGATGATGTATTCTATGAAGAAGAACAAAACAACAACAAAAAATGATGCATCAGGAATGATGATGTATTCCATGAAGAAGAACAAAACAACAACAAAGAATGATGTATTGGGAATAATGATGTATTCCATGAAGAAGAACAGAACAACAACAAAGAATGATGTATCAGGAATGATGATGTATTCCATGAAGAAGAACAGAACAACAACAAAGAATGATGTATCAGGAATGATGATGTATTCCATGAAGAAGAACAGAACAAAAACAAAGAATGATGTATCAGGAATGATGATGTATTCCATGAAGAAAAACAGAACAACAACAAAGAATGATGTATAAGGAACAACGCAAAAATTCAACTACAATGTATTTTATTGTATTGTTATCTAAAGCCCTGAATGCACAAAATCAACATCCAAAATTTTAAAACAGTCTGGAATTATCAGCCATCTGATACATTGGACCTACTGTTGTAGGTACCAGATAACACCATAAGATCGCATTGTGGTCTCCAAATCCTTGGATGCATCGGCCACATTGCTGATTCCTGCAAGACAAAAGTCGGACTTTTCAGTCACATGCGAATGTCCTTTGTCACCGAGAACTGCAGGGAACAGAGACAACGTAGAATGATGCTCTCAAAAATAGTCTAGGACCACAGGAAAATTATCAGAACTAAAAAAAAATGTGAAACCGTTGCATGCACCAGTTCCCGTCAGGTCCCTGTACTAAAACAACGTTTGACGTGGTGCGTGTCCGGCAAAACAACGTATAGTTTTGTTTGCTCTATTGTAGTATACTTAGCGTCGGTTTCCCGTCGTGGGGACAACTGAGTAGCTCCCAATGATTTCATCGAAAGGACAGTGGAGGACATACCTTTTTTAACCCACATATTATGGTAGTAAAAATAGTTGACTTCCCACTGTTGTTCTAAAATTTAAGTCTCCTAGGTAATATAGTTATAAGACTTGAAGCCAGATCCCAACAATATCTCTTATAATAATATGCAATATTAGATAGAAAACTATAAACTGACGGCAAGCCCAAACTAAACCAGGCTGGCTTGACTTTTTCAGAATAGTTTATGATCGGAGAAACCTATATGATAGTAGAAACAAGATTAGTAAAGTATAAAATTTAGACTTTGGAGATGGGAGATAAGCGCTGCAATTGCAAGAGCGTTAACCCTTCCATCGCATTACACTTATCAACTGAGCTCAACTCAAATCCATTCAGTTTTATTCGATTGACAAGTTGAGGGTGGTTTGAATGGGGTTTCTTGGTTTCCATTTTCTCATCTACATGATAAATTGAACGGAAACACTAAATATCTAAATAACTTTAAAAAGTAGATTCCTTTAATTTGCACCTAACCTGATTGGCAGGTTCTAATCATTGGAGCTTTTTAATACGTTGATATCCGGCTAAAATTTCCTATAGTTTTTCCATGTTCCTGTCACCCTTTGAGGGATGACACCCCAATGTCTTCCATGTACCAGTCTCGCTTATAAGGGTGACACGAGATAGTTTGCTTTCTGTTCCTGTCCTCCCTTTGTGGGTGACGAGTTAGTGTTATTCTTATGAGATATGTGTTCAGGTGGAACGTTGCGAACTTGCTCTTTTCTAGGTTTTCAAAATTTACAAAAATAAGTTTTCTATAATGATTTCTGTTACCTTATTACATGACTTGGTTTTGTTTTGGAAAAATGGGACATGGCGCCATTTTTCATTAAGAAGCATTGGAACACGCAGGACAGGCACTGTCACCCTTACGAATACTAACGTGTTAATGAATTCATAAGAGTAGTTTATTTAAAGTGATTTCCCCAACAGGGATGAACTGAAGAAAGCCGTTTGTCTGCACATCGAGATACAGTATAGGGCCCTTACCATTCCAACTATTGTAGAGACAAAATTACTTAAAATACATAACAACAAAATGAAAATTTTTGGATCCATAAAATGACACTAGATTAAAATGCCCAATAATTTCGGCCCTACTCGAACCACCTTTTCCCAATATACATATGTTTAAATGCAGACGAAAGCTCTGTGGAAATTTCTATGGAATATTCTGGGAACCTATATTGAAAATACCAGCAAGTTTTGCCGAAATCGGATGAACGATGACTTACACTTGACTGACATTTTTCGAATATTCGTTTATTATTTTCAATAATGAACCTTTGGAATCGTCACGAAAAAAAAAAAAAAAANAAAAAAAAAAAAAAAAAAAAAAAAAAAAAAAAAAAAAAATATCTTCCGAATTACCATACAAGGGAAGGAAAATTTTAATCCCCGATTTCCAGATACCTTCATTTCTATTAAATTTTATTCTGATCTGTCTCACAAACAAATCAAATGTTCTCATGAAGCTCGCGAAGGTTAACACTGAAGTAGGTACCTACCCTATTGGAGTGATATGATATCATAGCATAATAAAATAGTTATGACTATACTTGAACTCAATTTGATGTTACAATATAGCGTACTGGTTGGTAAAAATAATGGGCCATTCATACATTTCATGCAATGTGAATGGTCACGTGTGAATGATGAGAGTAATAGATCACACGTGGCATTTATCCAAAAAATACTTTAACGACGAAAGTAACTATTTTTGACCGTAATCGTTTTACGGGTAAACGGATTTTCATGAAAAGTAACATGGAGATATAGCTTTGGAGGGGGGGGGGAGGGCAAACATTGGTTAATTAAGGATTTTCCTACTCTATCATTTCGGTGGAATCAAAACTGGCTAATGCACCAAGACAACAGACAACCGGAACGTATCACCTTTAATATCCTGTTAAATTAAAATGACCATCATTTCGCCCTGTTGCGGGTGGCTCAGTATAATGCATTTTCATACCAAAAAAATCGGAAATTATCCGAAAGACAAAAATACAATGCGTTTGATCAAATCTTGGATACCCATAACTTAAGGTTGCATTCAAAATATCATTTTTGTTGGAGTATGGCCTATCAATGGAATCTAACGATTCTTTCGTATATTTCCCTCAACCAGAGAGCTTAGATAAAAATTTTGCTGACATGCCTCACAAAAAACCTAACCTTACCTAAAACAAAACTTCTCTGTAATAATTTTTTACGCTTAAAACCACCAGAAGGTGCATCCGAACAATGATAGTTTATGTCCGCGTGATATATCCTGCAAAATATCAAACAAATATTTTTGATATTAAAATCAAATGCATCCTTTTGGTATTCTTCCTAACCGTGTAACATACCAGATTACCAATCCATATTAAGAATTTTATGATTGCTTCATATATTATCATTAAGGCTGTGATGATAACTTACTGAATGTGTGACCCTCGTAAGGTTTTTTCCAAACCGCAAGTTGGTTTACAAGTCCAAGATCAATCACAATCTAGCGAGAATGTGTACTTCAATATATATCTATGAATAGATTTCCATTTGTAATTATCCAATAATGAAATGTAATTCATTGATAATGTCAAGATCGGTCCTGATTACAATATTATCTACTTAGTTTGCAGCGTCCACAGACCACCACGGTCTCTACCAATCCAAGTGTGTCCATGATATGCTACTTATCTGGACTAACAAGGTAGATATATGGAAAGCAATCAGGGATACAAATAAGTCATACCACTTGTTAATCTTCTTTCAATTACCGCTGAATTAACCGCTGAAAAAATACCGTCTCAGTTGAAAAAAACAAACCTAAAGCAGTATTCAGGGGCTATCGGAGTAACGCCAGAATGTTGTAATAAATTTGGGGATTCGATGAACTGCATTTGGCGTGATAAATCATTACTCACACTTTTAATAAACAATAAACTTCTCCATTGCAAGCAGTGTAAAGCAATTACAGACGCTTCGATGATATCAATAAGAAACCAGATGTAACCTATTGACAAAAGTGCACTTCATGGCGTACGGCGGACAATTGGATTTTTTGATTCGAATTTTGGTTTCTACCTTGAAACGTAAAATATCAAATTTTGACAGGGATATTTCTTTTCCGTGACGATTCAAAAAGGAGGTAATGATGATGTCGTACAATCGCACACCATATGTCGAAAGTCGACTTGATTGAATAATCCTCCGAGAACAATTTCATCCCATTAATAATTTGATCACTGATGACATTACAAGATTTATTATTACAACGTCTGTTGACAAACCAAAAGAATAATTATCTCCCATTTTTTTTATTGACGTATCAAGTTTCAGAATACAACTAATAAATCTGTAACGAATATCTTATCAGAGACATGCAATGGCGTTGTTGTTTAATTTACTTGCAAGCACTAATTATTAATTACTGTCGAAAACTTGAACCTCCCCTCTCATCAAATATCAAATGTTTCAATGACAAAATCTCACAGTTTGTGCTTCTTATAAATCTCAACAACTTAGACAGTATTAGACTTGTAACAAGGGATTGCTGATTCCTAGGTAGGATCCATGCCTGGAGTTGAAATTTAAATTAATATTATTTATATTTTTGAAAATTCCCGCGAAAATAATACTGGGCATGTCTATATTTTTTGAACAATTATATTATTATTATGAACAACAAATGAACAATAATATTATTATTATTTTTAATTTTACGAGTATTGAATAATTATACTAATATTATTTAATTTTACGAGTACTGGACAATTATATTGATATTATTTAATTTTACGAGTACAGAACAATTATATTAATAGCTATTATTTAATTTTACAAGTACCAAGTACTGAACAATTATATTAATATTATGTATTATTTAATTTTTCAGGACAATTAAATTAATATTATATATTTAACTTCACTGAACAACTAAATTAATATCATTTAATTTTACTGAACAATTAAATTAATATTATTTTCAATAATTTACCTTTGAAACCCTCAAAAATTGATGTTTTGGGTTTAAAGGCACGAAGAATCCAAAAATCTAAAGAAGAAAATAAATAAAAAGATCGGTGGTTCGTGTCGAGAGTAGGATTACCAGATGAAAATTTCCTTAATCAGGACTTTTCGCATGAAAAAGCGGGGGAAAAAAAGTGGACATGTTTATTTATGGTAAAAGAAGTAGTTATTCAGGAATTTGACATACATGCATTACTGTGTTTTGTAACTTGTAGTCATAATCTTACCACTACTGGCCATAGCCATACTTTTCAGAGCTCTGGACTTTTGTCAGGAGTGTTTTTACCTCAGGGTCTTCTGATTTCATTAAGTATGTGCAGAACACAATCCATATCACTTATCACTGAAGTTATACTTCGCAGAGATGGAATGTATTTTTGTATACAGATGATCTGAAACTTAAAAAAATATTTTTGTATGAATTTTAAAAAAAAAAGACATTTTAAAAGTAGGACATGTCCTGCCAAAGTCGNAAATAGGACAATTTGAACATGTTCTGTAATTTTAATGTTCATTTAAAATACATAAACACCTTTCTAAACCTTTAATATCGAAAATTTACCTTGTTTTTATTGTTTTCTCTGTATTTTAAGGCAACCTCGATTTTATAAACTTTTACATTGCACCTCGATTTTATGAACTACCCTTGGTCCCAATTAGTTCATAAAATCGAGGTTCTACTGTATCTGGAGCTTCTGCCTCCAGACAAGTTGGTTATCTGGAGACAGTAGGGCGGCTACTATCGGAGACTGTGATGCCACTATTGATTGATTGATTTGGGTATCATCTAAACTTTTAGGTTCTCTCATTCACATAACTATAATACAAATAGAAGAACAAAAACCTCTAATGGTGTCAACCTCTTTGTGTTAAAAGAATCCGTTCAACGCAGAAAATATAGAGGAGGCTTCGATTTTTTTCTTTTCTTTTCAAAATTGTTCAATGACTTAAATAATTGACATAATTTAAAATCCATCGGCAGTATTGGAACCAAACCGAAAATTTTGGCGGCTCTCAATATGGTATTTTTTCGTTTTGATCAGCAACTGACATTACTAATAACTGCCACTTCTTCGACCACACTAATAATCTGCCCATTTAGAATATTTCTAGATCAGATAAACACCTCCGGCATTACATTTTAGTTACTCAGGTGAGCTGTGATTACAATATTTAGCTGTGTACGAGTTGTTAAAATATTATTTTGACTGGCAAGTGTAACTTGGACTTTAGATATCACGCGACTAACAATTATTACAGGGTTTGATTAAAAATAAAGTCCTTCTTAAAATTATTGGAGGGACAAGCCTAAATTTCTGTGCCTGAACAACATACCCATATAACCATAGTATATAAACCATGTTTTTCTTTTATTTTATCTAGTGTAAGACTCGAAAACTTCGAGTGGAGGGTTCAACTCCGGCCCACTAAAATCGCCTATGCGTAAAATCGGCATGTGCCTTTATAGAAAAATTTTGAAAATATGTTCGGTAAATGGTATAACAAATTAATAATAAATTAGTAGAAAACTATGAAATGAATTAAGAGATTTATGAGGAATGAAAAACACACATGAGATCATTTTCCACGGCAAAATCAAAGGCAGATGGGAAAAAATACACTCACTTGAGGAAAAATATTTAAACTTTGCTCTCCAAAACCACAATAGAATTATTTGGAGGTGCAGTCAACAAAGCCACTATGATCAACAACATTAAAAACTATAATAGACACCTTTTGAAGGAGAAAAGACATTATCAAGATGTGAAGACATAATTGATACATTATTTGTGCCAATGATACATTATTTGTGGGCTTTGATCTCCTCAATTTTCTTTCAATCAAGAATATTCCATACCTCCTCATTTAGTTTGAGTACATCATCGGAGCGATTTAAAGTACCGCTCCGAAGATGTAATTAGAAATCCGCATAGAATTCGACATTTATAGCCTATGACATTGTCAAGGCCGTACCCTAGATCTTTCGGGGAGGGGGGGGGGCCGAAAGATTGACAGCCAAACCAGGACTAACACCTGAAAATGATGATCATGGAAGGTGATGTTGTTGTTCTTTTTATTGATGATGTTGTTCTTGTTGTTGGTGATGATGATTACAATATATTACATAAGTCATGCATAAAAAAAATAATGAAATTTCGGGGGGTCTGGACCCCATGGACTCCACCTGGGTACGGCCTTGGACATTGTTTGCTTGTTTGCTTAAAGAATACACGATTACACGTGTGTACTTAACGATGCTGTGTCGAGTTAAGGTCGGGTTTGCTTATCGATCGCCAATCTAATTATTCAGTATATTATATTTATAAGGATCGTAGGTACTTTCGGTCCTGGAGAGTATTTTCGCTTGCTATATGGGCTCAGTACCAAGAGTTACTTATTTAATAAGCTGAGCAATGTTCTATATACTCGTCTATTCAATATCTGCTCCAGAAACTTTATCAGAGAACATATTTTGAGATTCAACTCGAAAATAGATCTTTAATTTGTTTAGCAATTTATTTAAACTCGTTCAGGCGGAAACGTACGTCAGTCAAATTATGACATGTATTGATTGAAAATGGAAAGAAACTGAGGAGCGAGTATTTAGCAGCTGAAAGCTATGACGCTTCCTTTATCTGGGTAACAGGTTAGGTACTCTTAACATTGATATTTGTGCAACCACTGTGCACAAGTTAGTTTTCGGCTATGCACCCATCTATGAAGGTTCATGGGCACAGAGCTCGTTTTGACTTTAAAGAACATTCTCTCCCTCTATTTTCTTACAGATTAAGCGGTGATTCCCCGAGTATCTGACTTTGATGATTCTCAGTCGTAAGAAAGGGGTCTTCCAACCCTGTATCAGTAGTTCTTTCAACTGTAGGCCTAATTCACATAAAATGACCAACATTTGGCCCCGGGTATCTCAATAGGGCACAAAACCCATCAGTTAATTCTATATGAATATCATTATTAATGTAAATACCAAAAGCATCAAAATCGAATGAGTCGTTCCAGAGCCATCGTGTCACAAACTGTTACAAATATTTTCTTTTTATTTTGAACTAAAAACCAGAAAAAAAAAATGCCTGCCGTCCCTTTAACATCTATTGGTTATTCGAGACGGGGGTTTTACCCTCCACTCACTGGAAACTTGCAAAACAGCTACCCACATTGACCTCACCCAACCTGGGTTGGACCGGAAAAATATTCATCATCACGAGGGAGCAAACCCACGTGGTCACCCACTTAATAGGATCCCTCGCAGGATGTAGTGATCTAACCGTAACTGGGTCTATTCAACGCTGGCTAGGCATTCACTACGTTCGGTCAAAACTCCAGAAATCTATCCCAACTCAAATCTACGATTTGTAGAAGCACGCAAGAAGACAAAGATCAAGTCTATTTATTTGGTGCAAAAATAAATTATTTGGGCAGATGATTTGTCAAAAAGTTCTGATCCCATTTATTATTAATTTGTTAAACCCAGTATAGAAAGAATTAGCTACCAATACAGAGTACATGTAAACTTATTCGCCCTTTCAAAGCTTTAATAAAGATATTTTCAACACGAACTTCTTATAAAAGCTTAAATTTTAATTATATTGTACCTACTTCTTGGACTTTGGGGGTGGAAAAATGATTTTATTTTCATTTATAATCATCAGGCAATATGTGGGTTGGGATAGTTTTCACCTGTTTCTTATATTAAGAAACTACCAGCAGGCTTTATGACTTCATTATAAAAATAGAAATCAGAGTTAGTATTATAATTAATCATTTTGAGCTTTTTATAGCGCCTTAAGATATTATACAAAATGTAAAAGTGTTAGTGCTTTCAAACCTTTTATATTGTTCATTAGACTTTTTATTGGGTTTGTAGTAGTAAGACGATGTGACTGGTAACTGTAGGGCGTGAGTTCAAACCCAGCAAATCTATGTAATTGAATCCTCATGAATTTGACGTATTTACCACTATCAGAGTGCCTACATGGTAGGAGCCGGCATTATCAACATCTAGTCCGGTATCTTAAGAGTTATCATTTACAGTGATAACCAAAGGTGTGTCTAGCCTAAAATTCTGAGAAGGGGCGGGGGGTTGATTTTTTTATGTGGCTGAACAACGTACCTGTTTAACCATAGTAACCCATATTTTTCTCCATTTTATCGAGAGTAGGACTCGAAAAATTCTGGGGGCCTTAAGCCCGCAAAAACCACCTGGGGTACCTAATGACACGAGATGAAACTAAAATAAGTATTAGGCGTTTTAACCACTGTTTCAACAGTTTTAGACAGGCTCTTCTTAGCCACAACTTCATTTTAGATTTTATTAATATTCGGTCATTCAAGTGTCGACAAATGGACACTCTCATTGTTGGACAAAGCAGCATTATAGAGACCGTGCAGCCAGAAAGTTTGTGGAACGAGGCACGAATTTCTATTTCGGGTCGGCGTTGATTTCCTTAATTCTACCACGCCACAATCGGTGCCTAATACTCTCTTTAACTGCAAGCCTTTCCTGTGTCATGGTATCCCTGCGTAGAAACTAGCCATTTGCTGATGATCTCTCACCATTGGTTTGAAGCAGAGTTTTTTTAATGTTTTTCGCACAAACACAATATCACCATTATTCGGTCCATGTTCCCGCAACATCATTACCATTGCTTTCTGTTTCTGAAAAGTTCTTCGGTTGCTTCAGGGAAGAAAAAAAAAAAAAAAAANAAAAAAAAAAAACTATATAAATGGAAATTATTATTTCGGTAATACATCTTGACAATGGATGGCTATTTAAACATTTTCCTTTGAATTTCCAACCCTGTTCATACAAACTTTTAAAAGGTTCAAATCCTTTTAGTACTAGAAACTCTTATTGAGAAAGAATATTAGTGCTTGACCTAAAAAAAAAGAAATCTGAAATATTAAATGTTTGTCCCCAAGTTCAAACAATTTAAAAAGTAAGTACTTCGGAAACCTTTCTGCAAGAAAATGTTGAACTTTTCAACACAACAGAAAAAGTTGATATTCCGAAAGTACACAACTTAATCATAGGATTCAGTCAGTTTTCAGAAATCAAAGCTATCCTAACTACAAAAGATATTGCTTGTAGGTTTATAATGAATACCATCATCATTATAAAATACTAAAGGAAACCTCCTTATTTTTTCTAAATACTCCTTATCTCTAAAAGCATATCAATTTAAATACAAACCCAAAAAATATATGTATGCGCCTTTGTTTGTAAATCTTAGAAATTAAATGTAACCCACTTCCCATTATTAGATTGAGCTGAAATTTGGCACAGTGGTAGATCTTGGATGACAATTGAATGTGGTTTTGGTTGAGGTCAGTTTATCTACGGCGGATTTTACATTTTTGATTTAAAAATTAATAAATATTTATGCTCTTAAGATGTACTGTCGAATTTCTCGATTTCTCATGTCTGGAGGATAGAGAAGATAGAGGACAGAGAGTCGAAGGATGTGGGGAACAATGAGAACAAGTAGAACACTTTGGGAATGGAAGCTGTTGTTACTCATCGTGTCCGCCTCTTTTCCTATTTTTTTCTTTGTAACCACTATCACACCTTTTAATAATCTTAGTCGTAAAGATATATATCTTATTTTAAAAAACCTGGGGCCCAAACTTTTTAAAAAAGGTTAGAAATATATTCCATGTGTTCCTTTTTAAGCGTATGTGATATTGGGCACGTGCCTCTGACACATATATTGTGGTACAGCACGTATGGAAAGTTACTGCAAAACATTTAACTCGGGCGGCGGGCAATTTCTTCGGAAGATTTGGACATAATTTCCAATCATCTTCATGTTTGTCCATTCAATTGGGATTGACATTCTGCAACAGTTTGCTTATTCCTTAAAAAAATATTCTAATATTCAAATACAATGTGTTGTCTAACCAGCCTTATTAGCACAGGTGGTAGGAGGACAGATTTGTAACCTAGATTCTTGGTGGTTCACAATCCGATAGAGCTTCAAATAACACATTCTTGCTACGAAGTCTGAATTTTAACAGTTTTGTTTTTCGGGAATAATGTTACAATTGATTATGAAACGTTTTCGCCCCAAATTAATGAAAAAACTAAGACGAATGTTTTATGGAAAGAATGTGATAAACGAATTAGACACGTTCTGATTATACAAATAATAATAAAACCTTGCCTGATTTTTCCAAGAACAGAGCACTTTTATCAAAGATCAAAAAAACTTAAAAAAAGGGAGAGCTAACATGAAGGTAACCGATTTTGAAACGATCTAGAAATATTGGCAACGATTTGTCTCAAATAATCAATTTTTTATTTGGTTGAATTGGGATACTATGTCAATTAAAACTATATTAAGGCAGATACGATACTATATCTTCACTTGACTATAAAAATTAAAAAGGTGTTAAAGCTGTCTAGTTTACTGCTCTCCTGAGCACATCATCGGAGCTATTAACACCTTTTTAATGTTTATAGTCCAGTGAAGATATGGTATTTTACCTGCCTTAATTTTTTATTTTTCAAATTTTTTTTTTGGTTCGAGATAGGTAATTTGTGAATTCACCACTAGAAAGCACTTGCGCTTCATCAGAGCTTTCCAGTGATACCCATCGCTCGAAAGCGTTTCGTAACCATATATCGCGCTCTTTCTGCAAATGAGTGTTTGTTGTAGCCAGTGGGGTGTGGCAATTCTTTGAATATGAAATCCTGAGATGATCTGAAAACACATTTGCAGACTTCTTCTATGTTAGTCTTTCACTCCTGTAAGTAATTTCAATATTTTTTGCACATAAGGTTAAAACGTTTTCGGATACCTTGCAACAAAAAGGAAGAAAATAATCCTTGGGCATAATAATTTTCTTGAAAATGTCAAACGAAATGAAAATAAAAGAAAAATGAGCGAGAAAAAGGTTTTCTAATAAAAACAAAAGAATTTGAAAACAAAATATATAAACGGCACACGCCCCCCCCTCCCAAATTATGTGCACAGAAGTACTAGAAGCGACAAATTTCAAACCACATTCTCGGAATTTCTAATCGGCTCCAATTTTGATTCATTTGAATTTAAATCTTTGAATAACATGTTAATTACAAATGTTGAAAAATATTTACTTTTAAAATAATTAAATGAAAACAAAAGACTTACCAAATATAAAGAGTGTGATTAATTTTTGCTGTTTTGTTTTAATTTATTTTATTTTAGAAGTAAATATTCATTTGACAAGACAGTATAGGTGTACTGAAATGTAGTCAGCAAGGGGAGCAAATCAGCTTCATTTGGTGACGGTTAAATACAGAAGGTTTGGTGTTAGGAAGGTCATCCAAGATTTAAAAAACTCTGCTTCAAACCAATGGCAATGATGAGAGATTATCAGGAAATAGCTACGCAATTTCTATAAATATTGAAGCAAGCAAGGGTTAGTGTGCCGTGCTAGGGAAGTGTACAGCTAAAGAGAGTAGGGAACAAAGGGTATACTATGGTAGAATTAAATAACCCCAAATAAAGTTGGGAGTGGGTGAAGTTAATGAAGAAGAAGAAGAAGAAGAAGAAGGTGGAATGGGTTCTCGGGGAAATCATATAGAACTACTAAACGACTTTATTTTGTAGACGTTAAAAAAGGACTGGTTTGTACTAGAACTCTCTCAATGACAGAATACAGATTTTGCCCCCCCCCTCCCCCAACAAATTTCAAATCATTCTCGGAATTTTTAATTTGCTCCAATTTTGAATAATTTGAATTCTGTATGGCATGATAACAATAATTTTAAACGGATATGTTCGTTGACGTGAATTCTTGTGGGAACTATTCATACTAAACGATTTTTTTGTGGACTGTAAACAAGGACTAATCCTCTCTAGTAGGTACAATGGCAGAATGCAGATTCTTACCGAAGGCATTATTTCTTATTCGAAGGCGTAATGTTTTCAAATCCAAAGTGAAAATAGGCCATACTTGGGATAGTGAGAAAATACATGAAGATGAGATCTTCACAGGCGGAGCCCACCTTAAATGATGGTGTAAAATAATACAGAAAGCAAATCGGCAATATTGTTATGTTATTGACTGCCTCGGTAGCTCAGTTGGTTAGCGCTCGCCTGGTAAATATTTTTTCCTCATTAATTTGAGTATTTGACCACATGAAAATAGAAAGGGTTAGGTGGTAGAAAATGCCTTGGGCATTAATCTTGCTCAGTGGTACCTTCCACTCAAGAGTATATTTTTTATATTTTTATTGACGTAATGATGTTGGAGTGATTGACATGATTCTGGGGACACATGCCAATTATTAGCTTCTCAGTATGATGACAACTAAATACTTTAGTAGCAACAAACATCTTCTTTAGATGAGACCACAGCTCTAAAATCTGGCTGCCATCGGAAACAATGAGACATCAATCGTTTGATAAATGTATTGTAAGGTAATCAAATCCTGTTCAGATAAATAGGAACCATAGAAAAGAAATGCCCATTATGTCCTCCCATATTTTCCCTTAAAAAATGATCTCGTTGTGTCGAAAACGTATGAAGCAAATCAAATCCCAAAGAAATCCGAAATTTTCTCCAGATTGTCAGAAGCTTCAACTAGTTCATTAAGAAACAAAAATTGCCCACGCTTCACAAATTTTGACCCCTTTCAATTCAATTTTGTTGAATGTCCTTTTATATATTTTTTTAAAAAAAGTATTTTTTGAGTTTGCACAGAAACATAATGAGATAAAGAACGGACAAAAGTCCCCTTTTTCAGATCGTTAGACTTTTTTTTTTGGAATAGGGCTGAATTTTTTTTAATACTTTTCTCTTTTTGTTCGAAAGACAAAAAAATAAAAGAAAATGTAAACAAACCAAAATGAGTAAATTTTTAATTGAATTTCAGTTTACAGACAAAGACATGAAAGGCCCTTTGAACAATTTTATTTTACTCCAGAAAAGAAGAAGAAAAAAATAGGTGAAAAAAAAAAAAAAAAAANAAAAAAAAAAAAAAAAAATGACAGGATTTGGAAAAATTCCGGGGGCCTTTTTTTAAGAAGAATGTGATGAAATTTTGTATCTTGATTATTACAAATAGAATTGTGCGGCGCAGCTAGGATTTTCATTCGGGGGGTGGGGGTCATACCGACTTTTTATCTTTAGTAGTAAAATCTATGCTCATTGCTCACCGTCAGGGCTATAGCCAGGATTGAATTTCGGGAGGTGGGGGGAATTTTCTTTTTTGGTACATTCATATAATTATATCCCTGAAATCGCCAGTCTGGTCGTATCAAAATATGAGGGGGGGTCAAAATATCCGGGATGTTGAGGGTATGTTTGTGCAGAGCAAACGTGTTTTTTTTGGTTCAGTCATACTAATCCCTAAATTCGCCAGTTTGGTCCGGTCGAAACATGAGCGGGGGGGGGGGAAGACCCTCCAACAAATATCTACCTACGAATTCCCTCCTATACAGTTATAGAATTCCTTCAGGCAAAAAAATCCGTCTTTCTTTTTCTTCGCAAAGATTAGAAAATTTTTCATTTCCTGAAGGATATTTGATAAGTCTTTGAGATGTGTATTTTTTCTGACTCAATAGCTCAGTTGTTAAGCGCTCGCCTGGTAAACTGTATTTGACCAAATAAAAAATGTCTCAGGAATTACCATCGCCTAGAGGTAACCTTCTATTCAAGAGTCTATTTTTTAAAAAAAATAAGCGTTAAGAGCATTTTTTGGAGATGAATCTTCCGTTGAACTTACGAATTTTCCTTCGTTATTAACTCTATATATATGCTCATCTACAGTAATCTTATGTTGGATTTAACTTATGACAGACCCTGGCTGGTCCAATTTCAGTGCAAAATATAAGTAATATATTAAAATGGTACCTACAGTAAACCAATGTCAGCGTAGCCCGAAAATCTAAAAATATGCATTAGCCTGAAAATCTAAAAATATATGCATGTAACTTTTCCAATGGCCAATGTTGAAGAGTCCACCGAAAATAATAAATTAATAATAAAGAAATTTATTTGTGTTAAAACTAATGCTTTGTCATAATGTACTTCCCCACGTCCCTCAAGATGGTTAGTTCTAAACACTGGGGCTACACGTGCTCCCAGGCACGGCCAAATACCACTGTTCTTTTCTTTCTTTGGAGCTGCTGCAGATAGTTTTTCAAAAGAGTTAATATATAAATTCTTGCTAAACCCTGAAGTATCTGATCGCTGTCCTGTATGTATGCTGCCTGCTCATGATGTAAATCATTGATTCAGCTGTCCATCAAACCCAACCAATCTAGAGCCGTCATTATGGACATATCTTTTTGAAGTGGCGGCCTTTCTTGGCCTGGGGACACAGTGAGAATCGTTCAGACATTAAAAACAACAACAATAACACCACCACCGCCACCACCACCACCACCGCCAACACCACCTTGCCCAGCTCCTTGCCCATGGCCATGCTTTCTGCTATGGCCAAANCAATTTTATGTCTTCATTTGGATTCGAATCAACAGCCTCCTAGCTACGAATCCGTCATTCTTACCAACTGAAGTACTGAGGCAAAATCAACGGCAAAAGGAAAATGTAGTGTTATCAATGGGGTAATAAACTTTAGAAACCCAAAATAAAGGTACCCAAATGTGAATGCCACCAAAAGGTAGTTCTAAATATTTTCACACCTAACGAGATCTATAAGTGCCTCTCAGACATTTCATAATTTGTATTCCCCAATTAAAATTTGCTGAACAAAATTAATCGCCTATACCTATATGTATAAAGTATACAGAAAGTGCAGAAAATTTCATTTTAAAAAGGTTTTAAAGGCTGGAGGAAAAAGGGTTTTTAAATTTCCCACGAGAATAGTGAAAATTTTCAAATCAATTTCCTCCTAATTAATCAAATGTTGTCATGAGGGGGGGGGATCATTTTCTGCTTCCTAATTTTGTTGCGATGGACAGGGGGGGGGGAAGGGCGGATATGAGAAGGATTTTCGACATTAATGTGAGAAATTATATTTAGATTTTCATGTTTAATTATAAATTTTATTAGTCAGAAATTTAACTTGAATGAAAAATGTCTCAAGATGTTTTAGGGAGGAAAAAATAGATTAAGGGTATGCGAGGTAAATAATTCGAGGGGCGGGATTTGGATGAACGGTACAAAAGTTATGTTGAACATTTCAAGGTATTAACTACAGTCCAAAATTCTGAATTTTAGAAACAAATTTGGTATTCAGGGTTCCAAAGAGCACTCGACGCAAGCGGAAAATCTAGTAATAGGCCTCGATGTTGAACATTTCAAGGTATTAACTACAGTCCAAAATTCTGAATTTTAGAAACAAATTTGGTATTCAGGGTTCCAAAGAGCACTCGATGCAAGCGGAAAATCTAGTAATAGGCCTCAATATGTCTGTCAGAAGAATCTATATTTGGTATGGTATTACTTTATATTTACTTATCCGTGGCTGGGGCCTTAATAACCATATGCCTCTTCCGCCTCTGGCTCTCCTGCCTACCATGTTTCCGTCCTGCCCAATGATCGACTACCCTCAATTGCTTTCCCCTATATTATATTTCTTTTAATTTTGTTATTTTTTATTCTTTTTTAATTTTGTTATTTTGCATTCTTGTTAGTTGCCCTGTCCATTTCAAATGGTATAGTCTTAAAAGGTGGAAAATAATAGCTATTAGTTAACTGAAGCTACCTCTCGCTACGATATGGTCACCACAAGACCCTGGAAATCAGCTTCTTCAATGAACATAATGAATGTCCATAACAATTTTCATTTACTCATCGGATAAGAAGTTCGGTATTTATTGCGTTGTAAACGGACAAGCAAAAGAAAAGTTGTCGTGTTAAATATAAACCTCGTTGGTTCAAATAGCTTTTTACGCTCATTTGCTGCGTTCAGTAATCAGTGCAAGAGTCGTTACTTAATATCTACAACTAGCACCAGAGATGAATGAACCATTTTAGAATATTTTCCATTCCTATACACCCTAAGCTAAGTAATCAGTGCAAGTCGTTACTTAATATCTACAACTAGCACCAGAGATGAATGAACCATTTTAGAATATTTTCCATTCCTATACACCCTAAGCTAAGTAATCAGTGCAAGTCGTTACTTAATATCTACAACTAGCACCAGAGATGAATGAACCATTTTAGAATATTTTCCATTCCTATACACCCTAAGCTAAGTAATCAGTGCAAGTCGTTACTTAATATCTACAACTAGCACCAGAGATGAATGAACCATTTTAGAATATTTTCCATTCCTATACACCCTAAGCTAAGTAATCAGTGCAAGTCGTTACTTAATATCTACAACTAGCACCAGAGATGAATGAACCATTTTAGAATATTTTCCATTCCTATACACCCTAAGCTAAGTAATCAGTGCAAGTCGTTACTTAATATCTACAACTAGCACCAGAGATGAATGAACCATTTTAGAATATTTTCCATTCCTATACACCCTAAGCTAAGTAATCAGTGCAAGTCGTTACTTAATATCTACAACTAGCACCAGAGATGAATGAACCATTTTAGAATATTTTCCATTCCTATACACCCTAAGCTAAGTAATCAGTGCAAGTCGTTACTTAATATCTACAACTAGCACCAGAGATGAATGAACCATTTTAGAATATTTTCCATTCCTATACACCCTAAGCTAAGTAATCAGTGCAAGTCGTTACTTAATATCTACAACTAGCACCAGAGATGAATGAACCATTTTAGAATATTTTCCATTCCTATACACCCTAAGCTAAGTAATCAGTGCAAGTCGTTACTTAATATCTACAACTAGCACCAGAGATGAATGAACCATTTTAGAATATTTTCCATTCCTATACACCCTAAGCTAAGTAATCAGTGCAAGTCGTTACTTAATATCTACAACTAGCACCAGAGATGAATGAACCATTTTAGAATATTTTCCATTCCTATACACCCTAAGCTAAGTAATCAGTGCAAGTCGTTACTTAATATCTACAACTAGCACCAGAGATGAATGAACCATTTTAGAATATTTTCCATTCCTATACACCCTAAGCTAAGTAATCAGTGCAAGTCGTTACTTAATATCTACAACTAGCACCAGAGATGAATGAACCATTTTAGAATATTTTCCATTCCTATACACCCTAAGCTAAGTAATCAGTGCAAGTCGTTACTTAATATCTACAACTAGCACCAGAGATGAATGAACCATTTTAGAATATTTTCCATTCCTATACACCCTAAGCTAAGTAATCAGTGCAAGTCGTTACTTAATATCTACAACTAGCACCAGAGATGAATGAACCATTTTAGAATATTTTCCATTCCTATACACCCTAAGCTAAGTAATCAGTGCAAGTCGTTACTTAATATCTACAACTAGCACCAGAGATGAATGAACCATTTTAGAATATTTTCCATTCCTATACACCCTAAGCTAAGTAATCAGTGCAAGTCGTTACTTAATATCTACAACTAGCACCAGAGATGAATGAACCATTTTAGAATATTTTCCATTCCTATACACCCTAAGCTAAGTAATCAGTGCAAGTCGTTACTTAATATCTACAACTAGCACCAGAGATGAATGAACCATTTTAGAATATTTTCCATTCCTATACACCCTAAGCTAAGTAATCAGTGCAAGTCGTTACTTAATATCTACAACTAGCACCAGAGATGAATGAACCATTTTAGAATATTTTCCATTCCTATACACCCTAAGCTAAGTAATCAGTGCAAGTCGTTACTTAATATCTACAACTAGCACCAGAGATGAATGAACCATTTTAGAATATTTTCCATTCCTATACACCCTAAGCTAAGTAATCAGTGCAAGTCGTTACTTAATATCTACAACTAGCACCAGAGATGAATGAACCATTTTAGAATATTTTCCATTCCTATACACCCTAAGCTAAGTAATCAGTGCAAGTCGTTACTTAATATCTACAACTAGCACCAGAGATGAATGAACCATTTTAGAATATTTTCCATTCCTATACACCCTAAGCTAAGTAATCAGTGCAAGTCGTTACTTAATATCTACAACTAGCACCAGAGATGAATGAACCATTTTAGAATATTTTCCATTCCTATACACCCTAAGCTAAGTAATCAGTGCAAGTCGTTACTTAATATCTACAACTAGCACCAGAGATGAATGAACCATTTTAGAATATTTTCCATTCCTATACACCCTAAGCTAAGTAATCAGTGCAAGTCGTTACTTAATATCTACAACTAGCACCAGAGATGAATGAACCATTTTAGAATATTTTCCATTCCTATACACCCTAAGCTAAGTAATCAGTGCAAGTCGTTACTTAATATCTACAACTAGCACCAGAGATGAATGAACCATTTTAGAATATTTTCCATTCCTATACACCCTAAGCTAAGTAATCAGTGCAAGTCGTTACTTAATATCTACAACTAGCACCAGAGATGAATGAACCATTTTAGAATATTTTCCATTCCTATACACCCTAAGCTAAGTAATCAGTGCAAGTCGTTACTTAATATCTACAACTAGCACCAGAGATGAATGAACCATTTTAGAATATTTTCCATTCCTATACACCCTAAGCTAAGTAATCAGTGCAAGTCGTTACTTAATATCTACAACTAGCACCAGAGATGAATGAACCATTTTAGAATATTTTCCATTCCTATACACCCTAAGCTAAGTAATCAGTGCAAGTCGTTACTTAATATCTACAACTAGCACCAGAGATGAATGAACCATTTTAGAATATTTTCCATTCCTATACACCCTAAGCTAAGTAATCAGTGCAAGTCGTTACTTAATATCTACAACTAGCACCAGAGATGAATNATTTTCGAAGCTAACTGAGATCCCAAAAACCCTCCACCCACAAAAGTTCTGGGACATAATTAGACCCTAAATTTATCATACATAACAAATTTTATAACAAAACTCTCTAGCACTTACCATTCTCTTTTTAGATTGGAATACTGAAAACCGCAAAAGGCAGCAAAAAACATCAAAGGTTTTTCGGGGCATAATTAGACCCTAAACTGAACATACATTTCATCCAAATCGGTCAACGTTAAGTGTACACAAAAAGTAAAGTACCCATCACGGAGGATGGAGGAGAAAAGGATTATTTTCTTCGATTTTTGGCTTCTGCCTACCTTGAATCGTAAAATATCAAATTCTGGGGATGGGTATTTTTTCCGGTACAATTCCAAAAGTTCATTATGCACATAATAAACCAAAATCGTGGCAGAAAGGAAGAAAAAGGAAGTCAACAACTTAGCTGGATAACAAAAAGAAAAGAAAAGAAAAAATATTAACAACAATGACGGGTTCCTTTTGCTTGGCGACTTACATGCATTGTCGTTCCCATCTGATAACTAATAAGAAATAAACATCAAATTCTATGTTTTCCCGGAAAATGATCGTTGTTTTGAAGAGGAATACAAAATTTTTATAGTTTTTCTTTGGTTAGAACTTATGATTTTGGGGGTCAATTTATATCTATAAACTTGTAGAGGATACTAAATATGGTCAAAAGCTGTAAAGCTTTAAGAATTTAAGATCGAAAATTATTAAGGACTCTCTATGAAGTAGCCTCGCGAGGCACTTTTCAGCTCAGCGACAAATATGTTGAGAGGCTCTATCAAACATAAAGCTGTGGGACATCCTCCTGTGACCCATCCTTAACCTCAGCCATGAAGTTGACACGCGAGAACGTGGAAAAAGCTTTTTTGTGACCGATCCCCGGCTCGGACTCCAAAAAAACAGACATGCCTTCTTTCAGTCTAGAATTCTTATTGCTCCTCACAAAGTATTCTAAACTCTCGTCTCTACTCTGACCAATGTCTCATAAATTTTCCAATGACCCTTCTCTAGTTTTGAATACGCCCAATTGGAAATGTGCATCAGATGCATCTTGCATTAAATCACGTCATCGAATGGCATCTTTCTAAAGTGCATGTAGTAGCTACCTACTTCTTAATTCAATTAGCATTTGTTTTGCATATTTAACTTGCATGGAATACACAGCACGTAGATTTTTTAATTTAATATTTAAAATAAATTATTTGCTATTCGCAATAAAATTATACAAAATGTTTTGCAGTATATCCGTTAGGTTTATATCACCCGCTACGCTTAAAGTTCAAAAGAAGTTTGGACCGAAAAAGTAACAGAAATACAAACAGAGGAATTCCCAAGTGGAAGTACCTAAGAAAGTCTGGTTTAGAACTGCAATAGAAATTGCAAGGTTTTGATAAAAGAAAGAAAAATCGAATTGTACGAAGAAGCATTTGCAAAATTGTTTACAAGGATCTTTTTTTTTTTTTTTTTTTTTTTTTTTTTTTTTTTTTTTNTTTTTTTTTTTTTTGAAGGGTTAGGTGCAAGAGAATTCCTCAGGAATTTACCCCGCCCTTTGAGTAAACTTTTTCATTTTATATTATTTACTTTCTTCATCTAACTACCTATCTTCTTCTTCTTTTCTATCTCTATTTTCACCATTTCTGAACTATTACTATAAAAAGTTCATTCAAAAAGAATTATGTAATAATTATTATTATTTAACAAATTCATATTAGACATCCTATTGGTAACTTTAAAAAACACTACATTTATTAATAACGAGGATATAAAAAAATAAATAATGCGACAAAAACGGACATGTCTCTTTTTCAATTCTTTACTGTGGAAATTGTCAAACAAAAATCCTGCACTATGGACAAATTTATAACCAATGACTAAAGGTATCGAACGCAGTGTTCCAAATTTTGTGTAAGTGATCACGCCAGCCTGAGTATCTTAGTTGGTGAAGGCGATAGATTTGTAACAAGGAGTCTGTTGGTTCGGATCCAAGAGTGAACTTAAGATTTAAAAATAACCCGGAGAACAACAAATTGTCTTTCAACTCACCAAACAGTCAGTTTCACTAAAAATATCTACGAAAGTAAAGGAATCCCGAGGCGGAGTGAAATATAAGTAAATCCTATCTGTGTTTTTAAATATGTTTACTATCTACATGTATTATTATGTTTACTTCTCCTTGTACTGCTTTCCTGCAAAATTATTCACCAGATTAGTCTTTACGAAATGTAGAGCGGAGCAGTAGAATTGGGACTCAGAAACGAACCAGATTCCAAAAGACGGAATCAGAAAAGGAGTAACCAATTCATATTTTTGTTCACCTTAAGAGAAATCATACACATCCCCGGCCCGGCATCTCAAACACAGAAACTCATTCTACCAATTTAAACATAGTTTAGTTCAGATATCTACGTGGACAACCTCATTGAAGACAGGATAATCCCCGACCTTAATAGGCGGGAAAACCAGGTAAAATCCTACATCCCTTCGGCAACCGAAACACACTAAAACTTTGTTAAGATTGCAAAAAGTTTCAAAGATGATTTGTGATGTTTGTCTCCTGACAAAGTTGCACTTGTTCTTTTCATTCTGTGGTGGGTTAAATGATTTTTGTTGCAGATAACTAAAAGTTGTCTAAAACTTTCACTATTGTTTTTATTAAAATATAGGTTACAACTTGCATGCATGCAATGTAGATGCTACAACATGCAAAATCAGATTGTCTTTTCTTGCATAACATTTGGTTCTGGGTGATCAATAGATCATGGCATCGAATAAATGGAAAGATTCACGAATATGATGTACGTACAAACATACCAACATTTGTAAAGTTTTGTCTTTGAAGGCTTCCTCAATTATTGATGTTATTTGAATCCCATCAGGTAGCAATAGTTTCACTTGTCCAAGCAGAACATGATATTCCTTTTAATCTGAATCTTCAGGTAAACTCTTAGTTTAGTTTACGGAATATTATTTGTCGCGTTACCTTCCACAATAGTGTTCTCAATATGAGGCGAGAAACTAGTTTAAATTTAATTGAAAATTATTTATGTTGTATGCCAATTTTTCTCTTAAAGAGGTGAAATTATTGTTTGATTTAAAGTCATTGTCAATCAGATTAAACTCATTGTCAAATTTCCCCCTGTAATGCTTACCTCCCTGAATTGTTCTATATTATTCTATTTTACATGAGAAGTCCTGTTCTTTTGAAAAGTCCTTCTGTGTCTCTCAGCTTTCCTCAAGTACAATAATCTTCCACCCGATGCAATGCTTACCTCCCTGAATTCTTCTGTAACCTTTCTCAGGTAGAAGAATCCTCCACCCGTAGTCATAATTACCTCTTCGAATTCTTCTGTATCATTTCCTCAAGTACAAGAATTTTCCACCCGAGGTAATGCTTACCTCCCAGAATTTTTCTGTAACCTTTCCTCAGGTACAAGAATCCTCCACCCGAAGTAATGCTTACCTCTTTGAATTCTTCTGTATCATTTCCTCAGGTACAAAAATCCTCCACCCGAAGTAATGCTTGCCTCCCTGAATTCTTCTCTAAACTTTCCTCAGGTACAAGAATCTTCCACCCGAAGTAATGCTTACCTCTCTGATTTCTTGTTCCAACATCTCGTGAAACATAGCATTCATTGTTTTCTCAAAGTTCATTAAGTTGAAACATTATTCAATAAGTTTGTTTAATTTATTCATTAATTTTATATTATTTTTATAAACTTATGCTTGTTCCTTATTTGTGTTCGTTTTATACGAACAAACAATAACAAACTTTCTAGTTGAAATGAAATGAACATACATATAGGTCTTATTCTACTATTCTTTATTGATTAGCAGCCTCAGAATCGTTGAGGGAAGTTTTAAAATCCCTTAAATGAGAAAAATGAAGATAGGTAAAAAATGAGTATTTAGAAGACAGTCCATTCTGACCAATCATTACAATGTCAAACTGAGATAAATGGACCCAAAGTTGCAGGTCTATTGTAAATTAACGGGGATATAACACATTTATTTTTTTTATCTGGAAGGATATTGCGTCTTTTGTTTCTGCAACTAGTGAAAAAGCTCGGGTACTCTTCCTTCTTAAAAAAAAAAAAAATATAAAAAAAATAAAGTCGTCGACAGTTTTGCCTTGGACCAAATTTTCACAAAAAAAAATATGGCTTGGACGTTGGTTAGACAGTTTCGCACACATTTAGTTTTCATTTTCGAAAAAAAAAATTGTTGGTTAGACACGTGGCATGGACAACTTTGACATTTTATTTTTTCGATTTTTATTTACTGATCCAACAAATTATGAGGTATATTCAAAATCCTTGTAAAAGTATAGTAGTAATAGGTGTAAATATAACATCTGTAGTGTAAATTAGGGGGAGCATGAAGAATATTCAAAATCCTTGTAAGGCTGCTGATGTGGTAAAAAATCAACAACATATGATGGCCTTGAATTGACACATATATTTTCTCTGGAAAATCTCGTCCATTTGTTGTTTATGTTACATTGTAACATAAACAGCAGACTCCAACTATAGGCTTAAATAAAAACTAAGAATCACTACAAAAAAACTTTTCTTTTTATCTTGTTAAGACATAACTATGAAATTACATGTTTTAAAGCCCAGGAAAGAAATGAAGAACATCACCGGAATTTCTTTATAACATTTCTTCGAATAGACTTAGAGAATGACATTACAGAATAATGTCCAAACAGTCAAAAAGAATCTAATTGTCTATTAAAACACAGAATGCATCAGGTAACAATAATAATGACAACACTGGACTCACTAATGACACTAAATGACTAATGACTGCCAGACGAACTTCCATTATCGTAAAAAAAATATAAAACATCGTAAGTCAAAAATAATATAGAAAGGGCGACAGAGATAAAAACTATATCTGAGAAGCTAGATAGGAGTAGTTTGGAGGTATGTGACAGGATCAAAAGAGTGAACAAATCTTTGAGATCATTGTCCTGCAGGGACGTAACTGGCCAAATGAGGCGTAGCTCGTGTTTTCAGGTGGTGTCAAAATGAGAGGTTGCCCCGGGTCCTAACTAACCTAATTACGTCCTTGTTGCCCTGGTCCATTATTCCGTGTCCTGGAAACCTTAAACAATATCTAAAAGTAGAATTATCCGATTCCTGTAGATCTTCAGCCAATAGTCACCCATGTCTTCTGCTGTCAGAGTTGGAGGAATTGGTAATACTAAAAAAAGTAACCTCTAAGTGTATTTGCGATACACATTGTTTTTGCTTTAATTGTAGAATATATTGTGTGGAAAGGCTCAAATCCATGGGTTCATGCTATTTTAAATATAATGGAAGTGTAGAGAACGTCCTATCCGGACGAATCAGGTTTTGACTGACCTAGAAAAGAAGTCCATCCATGGACCATATATCCCCACTTCAAGCAAAATTTCCTTAATTGAAAAACTAATTATAGGAACTCGCGGCGGAACAATCAATTTTTTTTGAAGATATATAGGAATAATAAAAGACGAAATTATTGTAATTATGACCATGCAAATGCCCTAATAAGAATAATTGTGGTACACAAAGTCAATTAAATGAAAAATCGTGTTAAAACTTGACATTAACTGCGCTCGTTCAAGAAACCAATTGCAATGTACATTAGTGACATCAAACACATGTCAAGAACATCTATTTACATTTTACTCCGAGCCTGGTTTGTACACCAAAAATGAACATTGATTCCTTCTGAGAGAAGATAAGTTTGTTTGCAAACTAAATAATCTCACTATGAAGGTAATTATCACTGAAATATAACTTTTTGACAGCACTCAGATTCATCGGATTGCGACATTAGGATATCAAACTCAAGGCAGCTGGAATTCGAAGCTTCATAGATGAAATAAAAATAAACAAGAATTTGTAATTCTCAATAGATCATTTATGTATTCATTATTATCACAATCAACCGAGACTCTTTTGATTTTAAACAGTTTTGTTTAAGAATTTTGAACGTACAAAGCGATGTATCAACGGATGATGTCATTTTTGGGGATTTTCAATATTTTTAACTGAATTTATTATTATATTTGCCAATGATTTTTTGTTATATTATAAAAATTTCGCTTGTTTTGATCTTTACAGCTCTATTCTGATGATTTTTTAATAAAAAAAGAAGGAATTATTGACAATAGAGTTAAACTAACTATGCTTTTGGAGATATAGATCATACAGGACTTTCATAATCAACTGCTATGCTTATGCGATGAAAATTTTGTGGCATGAGGTTATATATACACTATACAGAGCATGATAAGCGTTAGTATGGTTTTTAAAATTGGCAGAAACTATCATTTGCCCAGTCATATCCGCACATGTATTACTATCAAGAAGATCAGATGGTAGCAAACCAGGAAAGGAAAACAGAAGGTGTCATAAAGGTTGGAGGTTCAAAGTTAGGCACTGGGGAATTTCTGAACAGAACGTAGTTATAGAATGTAGGACGCTAATAAATCGTTCAGACTAAGAATGAGCCCTCCACCGCCCGTCGTTTCAGTATCATATAACCAGATACCATCGAATGTCTATGTCCTTCTACTGGCTCTGTGGAATGGCCATGGCAATGCCATAAAAGAAGAAGAAAAAAATGTCCCTCTACATTTTGAAGCTAAAACTAATCAAAATAAAGAGAGACGACAAAGATGAGAAGTGTGATAAATGCACATCAAACATCTGTGCAACTGATGTGCGTTTTATTTTAATGTCTTCATCCACCTAAACAATATGGATAATGTCATTGAGACACGCAATCATCATTAGGAGACGAGAGGATGTTATGATAGGATGGGATAGTCAAATTATGAACAACTAGGCACCCTCCTGGATTGTGCTGTCAGTTCATAGAAAGATTGTGTGATCTTCCACATTCTTTCAAATTTTTAAGAAAACATTTTTTGATACTATTATAGGAATGTAGCCACCGAGGGGAGCACAGGAATACAGAAGATTTGACGTTATGAAGGAAATCCAGCCTTCAAAAACCCTGCTTCATACCAAAGATGGAAGATCATCTGCAAATTGCAGTTTCAAATACTGTGAAAAGCAAGCGATTAACCCGGCCAGGAAAGGATTGCAGCTAAAGAGAGTGGCTTAACTGAAGATTGATTTTCTTTTAGGAAGAACATCCAGCGTTAAAAAAACTCTGCTTCAAACCGAAGAAGGAAGCGAGCGTTACTGTGCCAGGATAGGGTATAGCTAAAGTGATTATGAACAAAACAGAAGATTCTGGCATGGTAGAATTAAGAAAAGCAACGCTAAGCCCAAACAGAGTTGGCAAAAATTGTTGATTTCAAGGAGAAAACTAATACATCAATAAAAACATCAGCATTTGACTACAAATCGCTTAAATTGGGATTTTCCTTAGAATATTATATTAATTTGGCACTCTAAAAAATACATACAGCCATACAATAGTAAAATAACAATATAAAAAGAGAGAAAATAAACATATAAATCTAATACCTAATATACTCTAATTAAGGCATTAAAAGAAACCCCTAGATCCACCTGAAAACCAGAATCAGACCAATCCGAGAAGGACTAAAATGGGAGAGACTTTATTTTACTAATCGCGCAGTTGAACTGAAACACTTTGCAAATGAGAAAAACCTGTCCTGAATCAGCTTTCACGACGGGATAGGATTTGACATTTAATATTTGTTCAAATCCCCCTCAACAATCAAAATGAAACTAACGAAAAACAATAGAGTTTATTCTTGGATACAGAAAGATGATCGCAGCATATTAATTATCTTTTATAACAGTAAATTTATTAACATAATTATTAAATTTAATTAACCAGATCCAAACACATTGTATTTTAATTTAATTTGAATTGTCAGTGAGATATTTATTTATAATTTAACATACGCCAACATTTTCATGCCAAGATTTGTTTAGTAAATTATTTTGTTATGATAGAAGATAAAAATATTTTTTTAAAAAAACAAGAGTAAAATAATAAATCTATTATTTTAAAAGACAATTGGGATATAGAGGGGAAGGTGGTAATTGAGGACGGAGCGGTAAATTTTTGAAAGCTGTAAATTAATTTTTGAAATTACCCCCCTGGATAATGTGAGCCTGAAATTAGGACTGATGTTGTAGGATAAGAGGTCTGTGAGAAAACTTAAGGTCGGACACCTATTATTTTTGACATCCAATTAGCTCTGCATCAAGCACGCTAGCAAGTGCTGATCCTAACCTTCGTGCGCATCTGTGAAATTTTCCCGACTGTTGCTAACGTCAGTTGCTGTCAAGCAGTGTTCAAGTTACGTATTGTGTAATACTCTAATACTCCTATTGGTTTTGTAGAGTTGATTACTATCCCTTGGCGTCTTTACAGTAATTGGTAATAGGGTTATTTGCGACACAGCGAGTTCCTCTGGTTTCTTCCCAAAAAAGAGGCTGGATGTTCCACAAAGTCAAGTGGTCATTGAAAGCAACGCGACAACCGAGTTGAACTACATTCTGAAAGAAACTTTTTTGGAATATATCCAGCAAAGACGGTACCGCTGGGATTAGTTTTTGGTATCCCAAGGAGACTATTTATGTTTCCAACACTCTGGGTATCTAACAAAACAATTTCATAACTATCAGTCTACCATAATATGCGCCCTGTATTTAAATGAATTAATAAACTCAACCAAATATCATACAGAAAGGACTGATGAAATTATTAATGCACGACTCAAGAACATTGGAATGCACTTGATTCAAAACACACATTCCACGAAAAGATAACTTAATTCCACGAACGGATGTGTAACATTTTTGACAAATGCTCTATACCTCATCATTCACTATCTCTCATATGGACTCATCATTCACTATCTCTTATGCACACTCATCATTCACCATTTCCCATACACACTCATCATTCACTATTTCTCATACACACTCATCATTCCCTGGCTCTCATAAACACTCATCATGCACTATATCTCATACACACTCATCATAAACACTCATCATGCACTATTTCTCATAAACACTCATCATTCACTATTTCCCATACACACTCATCATTCACTATTTCTCATACACACTCATCATTCCCTGGCTCTCATAAACAGTCATCATGCACTATTTCTCATACACACTCATTAATTCAAAACACACATCCCACGAAAAGATAACTTAATTCTACGAACGGATGTGTAACATTTTTGACAAATGCACTATCCCTCATACGCACTCATCATTCACTATCTCTCATATGGACTCATCATTCACTATCTCTTATGCACACTCATCATGCATTATTTCTCATACACACTCATCATTCACTATTTCCCATACACACTCTATATTCACTATTTTCCATACACACTCATCATTCACTATTTCTCATACACGCTCATTGTTTACGCCACTGCGCTAAACATGTAGTGTTCCGTATTTTTCGGTTCGGGCATTTGATTGGCTCTTCCTTGCATCCGATCCTATCTTTTTCCCTATCTTTAAACTTTAAAAGTTCAGTTCCAAAATACCTACCGCCGCTATACAGTCTGCTAATCTAAAAATAATAATTAATTGAATACATCGTGTAATAACTTAAATTAAAGTGCATCAAGATTCCAGAAGCTGTCCAGCCATCACAGAAGTTACCACAAAAGCGGCAGGTAAGTTATTCCTTTGTCCTGTTCTTGTTACCGCTCCCACACTCATCATGCATTATTTCTCATACACACTCATCATTCACTATTTCTTATACACACTCATTATTCACTGGCTCTCATAAACACTCATCATGCACTATTTCTCATAAACACTCATCATTCACTATTTCTCATACATACTCATCATTCACTATTTCTCATACACACTCATCATTTCCTGGCTCTCATAAACACTCATCATGCAATATTTCTCATAAACACTCATCATTCACTATTTCTCATACACACTCATCATTCGCTGGCTCTCATAAACACTCATCATGCACTATTTCTCATAAACACTCATCATGCACTATTTCTCATAAACACTCATCATTCACTATTTCTAATACGTACTCATCATTCACTATTTCTCATACACACTCATCATTCACTATTTCTCATAAACACTCATCATTCACTATTTCTCATACATACTCATCATTCACTATTTCTCATACACACTCATCATGCACTATTTCTCATACACACTCATCATTCACTATTTCTCATACACACTCATCATTCACTATTTCTCATACACACACATCATTCACTATTTCTCATAAACACTCATCATTCACTATTTCTCATAAATACTCATCATTCACTATTTCTCATACACACTCATCATGCACTATTTCTCATACACACTCATCATTCACTATTTCTCATACACACTCATCATTCACTATTTCTCATACACACACAGCATTCACTGGCTCTCATAAACACTCATCATGCACTATTTCTCATACACACTCATCATTCACTATTTCTTATACGCACTCATCATTCACTATCTCTCATTTAAACTCATCCGTTTATTTTTCATTCATACTATTTGAAATACAGTGACTGGGCGTAGACGAATTACAATAAAACATTAAAAACAATAAAATTATCATTGTCAAACATTACGTTAAACCTGAATCATAAAAACTAAGTTAATGATTTGATCATCCGTCAAATAAATGCCGCCACATCTTGGAATGAGAATGTAGATAACATTATTAGAACCTAACTAGGACTTGTCTTGATGCAGCATATATCTAATCTATAAGACAACATCACAAAATAATACAAAGACAAGTAGAGAAACGAAATGGTTAACACTAGAAACACCCAGGGCCTTTCGTGGGGGGGAGGGGGGGGGNGGGGGGGGGGAGGGGGGGGGCAAAATATTGAGAGCTAAGTCAGGACTAACACCATGGAAGGTGATGGTGTTTTGGTCGTTGTTGATGATGTTGTTGTTGCTACTGTTTTTGCGGGTGTTGTTGCTGCTGTTGTTTTCAATATTATAGGTCACGTAAAAAGTAGAGTATTTTCATAAAAAAAAACAATTGAAATTTCGGGGGGGGNGGGGGGGGGCTGGACCCCATGCTCCCTGGGCACGGCCTTTCTAGAGGCAAGTTTGGAGAGATGACAAAAATAGGTTATCGAAAATCAAAGTGGTATAAGGTTACCCAAAAGGTTTTGATGACCCTTGGCTGGAACTGTGATAATTTGCGTTTCACGTCTTTTTGGTGCATAGAACCGGTCATCGTGACCACATTAGACATTCAGATTAGACACATTTCACATTAGACTTGTAAATAATTCCTATAATGAAATGAATTCAATGAAACACTTGAATTTTCATTAAGAAATCATTGCACAGGGAACTGATTTCACATTAATTTGGGACATTGAAGAATATCCGTAATAATAAATGCATAGGTCTTTTAATTATTTCCTCAATGTAGCCAGATGGAGGAGCAAGCCAGATTTATTAAGGGACGGTCCTAAGTCGGTGTAAATACAGAAGAAAGCAATGTCAACACCAAATAGAATTGGGAAAAGTTGAAGTTAAAGAAGAAGATTGATTGATTGATGAAAAATTAAACTTTATTTATTACAATTAGGTATACAATATTATAGCCTACTTCCAAAGCTCTCGAGAACTTCTGAAGAGGTATGTTTCTTCTCCTTCTCAGTATACCCTTAGTGGAGGTGACCGGCGGGGAGCGGATCCTTCGCGTTTCACTCTACATCCCATGAGAAATTTACCCACCAACCCTACCGTTCGAATCTGAAACAGAAGAGTTTCCATAATTCCTTATGATCTGTATTTTTACTTTCTCTTCTCTTGGAATCGAGAAATATGTAAAGTTTAATAGAGGATTTGATAAGATAGTACTCATTTTTTCTGCCGAACTGAGCGAGGTCTATAATTTACGGAACTTTACCCGGGCTCAGTGAATAATATAAAAGGATCTTTCCTAGCTCATCGCGTGCAAAATTTTGTTTGTTTCTGTTGTTTCCAAAAATTAACTGCACAAGTGTACAAAATATTTCTACATTCAATTATCCATATTACCAAACGCAGATCTTCAGCAAAATATAGCAGTCCCATCTTTTGTTAAGGTAATTTTTCCTTCATAGAATTTACAGAGGAAAATTAACAGAACGAAAAAATGTCAAACCGTTTCCAATTTACTGACCAAATTCGTTTCGGTCCGATATCTTAAATTTTGTCTGAACAACATATCATCTTCCAAAAACATACAGGTAAACTTTTAGTTCTGAATTTAACAAATAGTTTGGAAAATTATGACAAGCCATATTTAAGAGTGACGAGTTCAAAACCGGAATTGGGTGAAATAAAATTTAGAAAATACTAGCCACCCAGAACGGCCATGCCTCTAAGGAAGACTTCTGGAGAAACATAATATGCAAGGCATGGCCGTATCCAGGACAGTGCTTTAGGGGTTCCCGAAATTTTTGAAAAGGCTTGATTTTTTTCCTATAATCCTTATATTGTAAAACTCCCTTTACATGAACCCCCCCCAAAAATAAAACTTTATATAACCCCCTCCCCCGAAATAAAATCCTGGTTAATATGGACCTCAAACCGGGATTGGGTGAAATAAAATTTAGAAAATACTAGCCACCCTGAACGGCCATGCCTCTAAGGAAGACTTCTGGAGAAACATAATATGCAAGGCATGGCCGTATCCAGGACAGGGTTTTAGGGGTTCCCAAATATTTTGAAAAGACTTGATTTTCTTCCAATAATCCTTATTTGGTAAAACTCCCTTTACATGACCCCCCTCCCCGTAAGTAAAATTTTAGGTAACCCCCTCCCCCGAAATAAAATTCTGGTTGATACGGACCTGAACTTCAAGATACAGGGTGAACATGAATTAATCCTGCTAAGACAACACTTGGCACACCAATTGCGCATCACGGGCGAAACAGCAAACAGGTTATACTAGTGGCGTGTTTTGAATTAAGAAAGAAGAGGAAATATATGAAAACTTGAGAAATGAATTGACTTTAAGGTGTCTTCTGTTAAATTAACAGATTGACACTTAGGGAGTGTCATATATGTGTGACGTATGGAATTAAATTTGTCAATTACAACTCGACCAAATTAGGGTCTGCATTTTTGGTTCGAAGTCACTACCCTTCTTTCGATAGTTCAGTTCGTATATACCTAGTTCTCAAATGAAAGATTTTTAAAGTTAAATACTTTGTAAAACATTCTCGGGTTATAGTAATTTTACCTCAATTTTTTTTAAATTTCGCTCTTTATTTTCAGTTTTGTACTAAATTCAATTCAGAATGTGTTCTTTAAGGGCAACAGTATACTGTTGCATAATTTTAATAACTCTGTTGCATGACAGTTTTGGTGAGTATGAATTTCGAAGGTGCGATAGGTTTGCCTCATCATGTCGATAAGTTGCATCTATTTGTTGGTTTGTGCTCTCACAGTTCCAGGGAAAATTTGTGCTCCCACCGTTCCAGAGAAAATGTTTTTTCATTGTGCTGGCCCACTTCATGCTAGCCGGGTCATATCAAATTTGAGCGACCAAATTTTCAAATCAAATTTTCTTCTCCGCAAACTACAAACAAAAAACTGGTCAGGTCATATCAGTAAATTTTCACAAATATTTTTTAAAAATATCTACTTTAACCACGTCTATGGGTCGTTGAATACAGCAGTTCCCTTTGGATCATTGAAGTTAACACGTGGGTACGTGCTGGCTATTTTTCCGTCCTAACCCAGGCTCGGTGAGATCAATGAGAGTTGTCTGGAATGACCAATAGATGCTAAAAAGACGTTATGCCAAAGACCAATAGATGTTTAAAAGACGTTATGTCCCCCAAAAAATCCACTTTTTCCCTCGTAAAAATGTAGAATAGCTATCAAAATTGTAAATTGTAAAGTTTAGCAAATGTTTTAAAATGGTACCCATTTGGAGATAGTATTGGACAATTATTTGGCGTAAAAAAAGAAAGAAAGAAACTCATGCAACCTGGGTAAATCATGAAACCTAATGTCAAACATTTAGTAATCAATAGACGTTCTGAAATCAAAGGAGGATGTTATTACGGAGCTCTCGCACTGGAAGTTTGTGTTCCTCCGTGATATTCACGAAACGGCGACTTTTGTCGGTTTGACCTCATTTGAGATCTAAGTATGCTTTCAAAGCCAGAACATTTTAGCCATTTGAACTTATCCTACATTTTCGGTTTAACCTTTAAACTCAACAACCACTGAATGGATTTTCATGCGTAATTCAGCAATAGACTGAGTGATTCCTGAGGAAGCAGTAGACACAGTGGATCCTGAGGAAGCAATAGATACAGTGATGTCTGAAGAAGCAATAGACACAGTGATTCCTGAGGACGCAATATACACAGTGATTCCTGAGGAATGTTGAGGTGTAGAAAAAATCAAAAATATGGGACTGTTTGAGTTACAGCCGATTTTTTGGCTGTAACTCAAAGTGACAGCATAATATGTTTAATTTTTTCGAAACAACATATCAACACAAAGCGACGAAGTTTTAGATATTAGATGGCCTCTTTATCTATAAATTAGAACAAAGTTAGGACAAAATTATGCCTAGCCATTCTAGAGTTACAAGTTCGAATCCGTTATCGAGCAAAATAAAATTTAGAAAATACTAATTGTTTAGCGAAATATCAACCCAAAGCGACGAAGTTTTAGATTTTAGATGGCCTGTTTATCTATAAATTAGGACATAGTTTGCAAAATTATGCCTAGCCATTCTAGAGTTACAAGTTCGAATCCGTTATCGGGCAAATTAAAATTTAGAAAATACTAATTGTTTAGCGAATACGGTAAGAAGAGCTATACAGCCTTTAACAACCCCGCTATAACTAGATACACTGAGACCCCAGAATTTATATCATAATTCAAAACTCTTGTATGGGAAACCATAGAATTCATTAGCACGGGAACGGCCATGCCACTAAGGCAACAAGCAAAGCGGGTGCAGTCTGCGAGTATTATAATAAGTTTCCTCTTTTCTTGTTTAGAAACATATAATGAAGCCAGCCTCACAACTGAGCCACAACGCAGAATGAAAGTAACAAAAGATGATGTCAAACGAATATTAAAAGTCAAGGCAGACCTGGCGGCCTTTATGAAAGTTTTGAGGAAGGGTAGACAAAAATTGAATCGTGGTCTAGCAAAAATTAAAACAAAACATGTCAACAACGATATATTTAATGAAATACCAGGAAAGTTACTATCAATGCAAAATGCAATTGATTATTGGCAGCAGATAGTAAATGAGAATAGAAATGAAGGGATGGATGTAATCGAAGAAAGAACAATGAGAGAAACAATAGAATATATAAGGAGTATGAAACAGGAGACGGAACGGATTCAGGGAGAATTGAAGTTCATTTTGGCAATATATGGCCATTCCTTCTTCTTATAGGAATAATAATTAGTTCTTGATTTGATTATTTATGTTAATTTAAAATATGTAATCTTTTTTTTTTTTAAAAAAAAACCATGCCATTCCGCAAACGAGAAAATTCAATCAGACAACTTTCGCTCCGGCCGGAATTCGAACTCATAACTACGGACCAAGAGTCAATGTTCTTAACATCTCGGCCACGGAGATCGGCAAAATATGTAATCTGACCAACAGAGACCGTGCTGAGGGTCTCAAATTTTCTTCTAAGAATACTACCCGAAAAAATATATAAAATACATACCAATTAAGAAAGACCAAAATTTTCTAGTATTCTCGGTGGACACTCTCGGGAACTAGGCGTCTGAATAAATTTCTTTCTCCATTTCTTTTCGAGCATCAACAGAAACTCCACCGGGTTTCTGATGATCCTTGCTCGCACCAGTTTCTCATTCAAAGAGTTTCACAGGCAATACAGCGGAGCAAAAGCTCCTGTGTCATTAGCACGCTCCCTCCCAGCACAGATTTAGATGTGATATTTTGCCTTGAATTTCTTCATTAAATGTTTCTAGTTAAAATTATGTTTGAGTTCTTACAATAAAACTATTTTCTTAAACCAGCATTCACGATTTAACTATTTTATTGAGACTGTATTTACGTTTTAACTATTTTCTTGAGACAGTATTTACATTTTAACTATTTTCTTGAGACAGTATTTACGTTTCAACTATTTTCTTGAGACAGTATTTACATTTTAACTATTTTCCTGAGACAGTATTCACGAAAATTGAGGTTTTCTTCCAAAGAGAAAAAATAAGCGTAGGAGTGTGTTTGAGATGGTCTGAAAGAAAATAAACATCTCGAATGAAATTACGAAAATTATCTCTCCGTTGTCCATATAGACAATAGGCCATATTGAGGTGAAGAACATCCTGAAACTGTTGGCATAAAGTCATTTATTATATTTTGAAAGGGAAGACTTTCTTGGAGTAAAGTCATGTATAAAGAATAAAGTCATGTAAGTGTCCATATGGACAATACACCATATTGAGGTGAAGAACATCCTGAAACTGTTGGCATAAAGTCATTTATTATATTTTGAAAGGGAAGACTCTCTTGGAGTAAAGTCATGTATAAAGAATAAAGTCATGTAAGTGTCCATGTAATATGTCAATACACCATATTGCGGTGAAGAACATCCTGAAACTGTTGGCATAAAGTCATGTATTAAATTTTGAAAGGGCAGACGCTCTTGGCATAAAGTCATGTATAAAGAAATGTGAGAGAAAATATGAATTAAAAAAACAAATTGAATCGTTTCAAGAAGAAGCTGCACTTTGTCTGAAAGCATCTTCATGATTTCTATGACAATTAGAAAAAATTACTTTCATGAGACATTCCTTTGTAAACTTTCGCATTAATGCACACCTTCAGAGCAAAGTGCAAGACGCATCCAGACATAATGAAAATTTCGTAGACCTAAAGGAGTTCTTGCGGGTAAGCCAACAACTGGTGCTGCCAAAGCCCTATCCAGGACAGGGTTTTAAGGGGTCAACCCCTCCCCCGGATACAGGCCTGGGTTCCGCTACCTGGAACACTGTGGCAAGTTCAATCTAGCCAAAGCAAAGCGCAATTGGTAACTATTGACTCGACTCAAAAATATGAGTCGACTCACGATCTCGACTCGCATTGAGCGACAATTTTCAAAAACGCCTTATTTGATCAGAAAGACATAATAAAACCAATTGACAAATGGGGCACTTACCAAATAAACGTTCCCAACTTCGGCGAATACATTAAAAGGACATCACAATCAATCGTCATCAGAATAAAAGAACATTTTCCTTCAGTAAACAACAAACACACGGAAATATATTTCTCCCTTTATTATCTTTATCAGTAAAAAAAAAGCTACTCGAAATTCGACTCTTTGAAGGGTCGACTCACTTCAAAAAGATGATTCAACTCGTGGATGACCAGCCCATCCCTAAACTATTGCCACAGAGAGAGAGAGAGAGAGAGTTTTAGCAAAAAGCTTATACCTAGTAATCAATTTATGATACTTATTTTGATGAGACCTTTTATAATTGTCACAAACAATATTTTCCATCATAGTATCCATCATAGTCAGGAAGGACAAAGTTCTGGTTCAGAATAGATTTCCTAGGGTCTAGCGTTTTTATTTTATTTTCATTTACATTATTTTATTCCTGGGATTTAATTTTATTTTTATGTAAGATAATAAGATAGTAATTGATTTGGTTTATATTTTCTTAGTTTATAATAAAGTAATAGCGACTTATTGTAATAAAAAAAATCATTTTATCCTTTATTTTGTTTGCGGGTACTTTGTACCCCCCCCCTTGGCAATGCACGTAATTGAATAGAGCTTGGCAATCCTAGGGTTAAAATAAATTAAATTGATTCCACCAACTCCACACTTCGACCTGACCATATTGATGTTGAATCGACCAATTTGAAACTAGATCTTTATAAATGAAGACTCTTGCCAGAATGGACGACAAGGTTGAACAATCATCCTCCGACAATATCAAAAAAGTCTGCCAATGTGACACATGGGTTTATTATTTTACTCGTTTAAAAAAATACCCCCCCCCACCAAAAAAATATCCGGNAAAAAAAAGAGTGGGGCGTAATTAGACCCTAAAGTTGACATACATACCAAATCTCAAGTCCATTCACTTTTTAGACAGCAATACAATTGTTGTAATACATAGTAATGTATCTAGTACTCCCTAGAGTATTCATCCATACTCGTACGAGTGCAATCACTATCTGTGAGTATAAACTTTTTGTAATTCATATTATCTAGTACCTTCTAGAGTATTCATCCATACTCGTGCGAGTGAAATCACTATCTGTGAGTGTACACTTGTTGTAATTCATATTATCTAGTACTCCCTAGAGTACTCATCCATACTCGTACGAGTGCAATCACTATCTGTGAGTATAAACATTTTGTAATTCATATTATCTAGTACTCCCTAGAGTATTCATTCATACTCGTACGAGTGAAATCACTATCTGTGAGTGTAAACTTTTTGTAATTCATATTATCTAGTACTCCCTAGAGTATTCATCCATACTCGTCCGAGCGAAATCACTATCTGTGAGTATACACTTGTTGTAATTCATATTATCTAGTACTCCCTAGAGTATTCATCCATACTCGTACGTGTGAAATCACTATCTGTGAGTATACACTTGTTGTAATTCATATTATCTAGTACTCCCTAGAGTATTCATCCATACTCGTACGAGTGAAATCACTATCTGTGAGTATACACTTGATGTAATTCATATTATCTAGTACTCCCTAGAGTATTCATCCATACTCGTACGAGCGAAATCACTATCTGTGAGTATACACTTGTTGTAATTCATATTATCTAGTACTCCCTGGAGTATTCATCCATACTCGTACGAGTGAAATCACTATCTGTGAGTATACACTTGTTGTAATTCATATTATCTAGTACTCCCTAGAGTATTCATCCATACTCGTACGAGCGAAATCACTATCTGTGAGTATACACTTGTTGTAATTCATATTATCTAGTACCCCCTAGAGTATTCATCCATACTCGTACGAGCGAAATCACTATCTGTGAGTATACACTTGTTGTAATTCATATTATCTAGTATTCCCTAGAGTATTCATCCATACTCGTACGAGCGAAATCACTATCTGTGAGTATACACTTGTTGTAATTCATATTATCTAGTATTCCCTGGATTATTCATCCATACTCGTACGAGCGAAATCACTATCTGTGAGTATACACTTGTTGTAATTCATATTATCTAGTACTCCCTAGGGTATTCATCAAAAACCTAATCATAAAAAGCTCATCAAACCTTCAAAAATTCGTCAAAATAAAATCTGACATTTGTCTGTACGTTGCTTGCACAGCTTCAATTTTTTTTTTATTTCTCCTATCATTTTATTCACATCACGTTACAATCTTATTTATTTTTCCCAACTATTTTTTGTCTAAGTTTTTCATATTTCCTCCTCCTTTCCTTTCTTTCTTAACTTTATCATAATATCATCTCTGCTCATAGTCGCATTATATTTTCTTGTACATATTCCATTTCCCCAGCAGCATTTCCAACAGTGTAGTGAGTGTTAGAGTTGCTATGAATGTCATCATTTTATTGGATATGACGTGCAATGATGATATTGTGTTTGTAAATTATGATGATGTCAACAATAAATTCTGGTAAAATGAGGAAAATGGTGTTAATGTTGTAGGAAAATTGATAAAATCATTTAGAAATCATAAAATAAATAAAGAAATCTAACCGGAGAAAAGAGAAGAAGAAAACAATTTATCTTTTTAGATTAAAGAAACACCAAAAATAAATCCTTTCGGATTTAAAATAATCAGTATTTTTTTTTAAACAATTTTAACATTTTTACAGTGAAAGTACATACATAAATCCCACCAGGTTATTTTTGTTACTTTTGTAACTAATGATAACTATAAACTGTTATCTCAAGGTTCAATTATTTTGCTCAAGTTGACACTCGACAGTAAGGGAGACTCGAACCCATGCTCCTCATCCACCCATCTCGGTTGCTTTTGAATAAACAAAAAAAGTAATATTAGCAATCCTAGTTTAATAATGTTATAGTTTTTAAAAAAATGTTCATACAAACACTATTTGGAGTACCGTTTTTTCCGTAAAATTCTTTGGGAAGATCCTCTTGATCTCAGACATTTTTAACACTAAATTATTTCTGCTCTTTAAGTCAATGGGAACATTACCCTTCAAAATTTCAGACTAATATATCTAAAAATGTTATCTTCAGTGGAAACACTAATTACTATCATTCTATAGATGTGGTATTTATTATTATTACTGGTACCATTCTAAACAATATCACACCTGTGTCTAACATAGAAAGAGAGGAAGCAGGTGCCAAATTTTGCATTAGGTAACCGACACATCATAGAAAGTGAAACAAAAATATTAAATAATGATAATGATATATTTGATGATTGTAGACAAGAAGGATGTGATGAAACTGCGGAATCACTTTCCATTCAACGAGTAACGAATTCTGTTATATTCCTAATCTGTCCAACAACCTTTTGGATGGTAACTAGATTACTTGTAGCTGAGACCATCAGCAAAAGAAAAACATAGAAAATTAGTGAAAGAAATGAATATTTTCAAAATTCTTAACGGGTTGCAGGTTTCTATTGAGATAGATTGTAACTATCACTGCGATCTTTGCTTGGACAGTCTACTGTGACAGTATTTCAAAGGGATGTATCTCTATTCGAAATAACTGAATCAACTGAGTTAAAAATTGTGTAGGTTAGGATTTTTTTAATGGATTGGGAAAAATAGATTATTAAAAAATGTATCAACTACCCCTTAAACAGTTCTAGTGCCAAATTTTCATTGTACTTGATACGAAATTCGCTCAGTTTCAGTAAAGATGATGATATCGGTGATATGTGCACTTTACCAATGAACAAAAGACGCAATGAAAGAAACATTGATGACGTTGTCGTTAGTGACGCTGCATTAGAAATTATTATCAACAAACATAACACAAGAGTAAGGAACATCATAGCGAACCAAATGGAGCGTATTACTGTTTGAACAACCAAACATTAAACAAGTTGAAATATTAATATTTTAACAAATGAGGCAACACACGCCTTTATAATCTGTGCGGCGCATTTTGATTTAGTAGGGAGAAGAGTAATCTTTGGGAACTTCATCAAAAGATAATATTAATTGGGTACAAAGTTAAATCGCCTTCAACTTATGTTTCCTGGGTAATGGTAGAAAACGAATACACACATGCGAACAGAAAATAAGAGGGGCTCTCGTCAACTCGAAACGCGATCGTCGGCGGAGGAAACTTTGTATCATACCGATTTTGCTGGTGGACTAGTACGTCAAACATCAACGACAATTGAAGGCGTTCTACGAGATCTTCGAAAATAAAGGAAATTAAAAGTGTAAGATGTGGAAATTAACGTATTTGGAGGACATTTGAACTTCGGGAACAAAAACACGAATTTTTGTAGATAGCGGCACCTTTTTATACTTGACTAAATGCTACTACAAGTGACTGCAAGTTCTCGCTACTACGGGAGACACTGTAGTAGCGATAGCGTTTCTGATGCGGCTAGTTACACTGTAGTCTTATTTGTAGATAGCGACTTGACTACATGCTACTATGAGTGACTACAAGTTCTCGCTACTATGAGAAACACTCTAGTACCTAGAAATTTTCTGCGGCTAGTTAGACTAGCCTTATTTGTAGATAGCGGCACCTTTTGTTGATTTGAATACATGCTACTACGAGTGACTACAAGTTCTCGCTACTACGAGACCCACTCTAGTACCTAGAACTTTTCTGCGGCTAGTTAGACTATCAGCCTTATTTGTACATAGCGGCACCTTTTGTTGACTTCACTACATGCTACTACGAGCGATTGTTTCAAAGAAATGTAAATGAATGGAACCTAGACAACTGTAAGCGTTATATGTATAACATACAGTGGAACAGGTTCTATTTTTAAACTTTCATTCAATCAGTCGCTTGTTGCAGCTTGTACTCGCTTGTGTTAGCGTGAGTCTGTATTCGGAAGTAGTCGGTTCCAAAGGACGACCGCACCTAGTTTTCGGTCTTTTGCTATTACTAGTTTGTTTCGATATCTTGAAAAAAACGATATCACGAAACATTTTTGAAGATAACAAACTATGCATAATGACAAGAAATCATGAATTGATTTTGATTACGCATTATTAAGAGCAATATTTAATGTTTTTTTTTTTTTTTTTTTTTTTTTTTTTTTTTTTTTTTTTTTTTTTTTTATATATTTATTTAAGTGTAATCAACAATGCATTTTTATATATAAAAATAGTTATATACACTGTAAATAGAGTATTACAAAATAAGTTTGGTCTTATTTAGGAAGGAATCAATCTTGAAAATGTCCCTCCTCAGACAAGGGAATAGGTCAGATTCAAGATTGAGACCGTTTCTAACAGGGGCAAATTTTGGACATTCATTAAGAATGTGTTTTACAGAGATTCTGCAAGAACAGGAGTCACAGATAGGGGGACTTTCCCTCATCATCAGAAAGCTATGTGTTAGTTGAGTATGACCAATTCTAAGGCGCGTAATAGAAACTTGGTTTCTTTTAGAAATCTCAGCAGGTATGGGCCAAATTTTGACATCCTTTTTAAGTTCGAGTAATTTGTTACTTTCCTGTCTAAGCCAAGTACTTTCCCAAGATGAGACAATTCTTTTCTTGAGATATGGTTTAAAATCTTGGGGAAATACTTTTGGAAAAATAGGGCAATTATTTTCGACCAAGGTTTCTTTAGCCAGGGAATCAACTTTTTCATTGCCAGGAATCCCCACATGGGAAGGAATCCATAAAAATTCGATTTTTAAGGAATATCTATGTTCGTGCAAAATGTCTCTGATCAACAAACACACAGGGTTTGAAGGACAGTAACTTTGCAGGGATTGAAGAGAACTCAGAGAATCTGAGCAAATGAGAAAATTGGACGAAGAGAAAATGGACTTATGACGAACAATGAATGAAACAGCGAAGAAGATTGAAAGGAGCTCAGCATTTGAAATACAAGTAATTGGATTAAGTTTAACTTTGAAGATAATATCATCTGTGCAGAATGCGGCAGAGACTAAATCATTGCACTTTGAAGCGTCAGTATATATAACGGAGAATTCAGGAAATTTGAGTAATAAATCATGAAAAGCGATACGAATAGTTTGATGAAGATCATTTTCCTTATTGAACTGTTGCATGTTTAGATAGATAGGTGGAGCATGCAACGACCACAGAGGGACTGGAGATATAGGGCGAAAAAGGAAGAGGGGATTCAAACTTATTTCAAAGACCTCTAAGAGATTTTGGTTTCTTACCCTGAACGGTTTCTCCATCTTACATTTGGAAATATAAAGACATTTGAAACTCTTGTCAAAGATTAGGGAGCTAATTAAGCTCCTTGGATTTTTCATGGCGTAATTACACGATAAGACATCTCTGCGAATATTTAATGTTAATCCGTTCTTGAGGAGGTGACCCATTGTGAAGCAAATGTCATCCCAAATCCCAATGAACAAGGATACTTACAGGTCAAGATAATTGTTAGAATTAATATACAGAAACGAAACATTTTCAGCGAGTTAGGTAAGATATATCAACAGACTCTAATGTTCTTGATACTGCCAACAAACACCAAACTCACCTACCACACATTTGTCACAAGAGTGTACAAACCTAACAAGTATTTTATTTATTCATTAACTAGCTGCTTTGCCCGGGCTTCGCTACGATTCTAATATTGATATTTTTGTTTTTCAATGTCAAAGTTATTTTGGGGGGAGCATTGGTTTGTATCCATCCTGTATATTGCAACCTTTAAAAACCAAGATGTAAACGTTTCGCCAGGGCCTTAGAGGCATGGCCGTTCTGACTTTTTAATATTTCTAAATTTTATTTTGTCCGTTCCCGGTTTGGAACTCGTAACTCTGGAATGGCTTTCATACCTTTGAAGAAAATGAACTAAAATAAGGACTAAACAGCCACCTAAAACTTTTTCGCTTTGAGTTGATATATTATGTTGTTTGGTATAAAATTTAAGATATCGGACCGTGCCTTTCCGATTTTGGTGAATACATTAGAAATTTGGACGTAACTCGAAAACGGCTTAACAAATTTTAGTTCTGATAATTATCCATCAGTGCTATATCTTTATTTATTATTGCACTTTCTTCTGTCTCAATTCTCTTAAATTTCTTAAAGTAATGAAGCATTTATTACTCTTGGACAAAAAGGTAGTAATTGTCGACTCCGTGGCAGAGTGTGTATCACACTTGGTTTGCACCAAGAAGGTACCGCATTCAATTCCTGGACTTTAAGAGAACTGAGGTATCACTTTAAGAGAATTGAGACAGAAGAATATGCAGTAATAAATTTAAGTGTGGCATGAACGGCAGCAACAATGCTCTTGGACCACAACAGTAGTTATCACAATAATAGATATTTCATGAGCCGAATTCTTTGAAGAGTGGTATTTGCAAAAATCAATGATAAGTTTTTGTGACTCAGTGTTACACCTATAATCAAGAATGTGTAAAATATAGGCCCTGTAGAATGGACTGAAGATCTCGTCGGATACCATACCTTTACATGAAGAAGTGTTTTGTTTAATGTACTTCATTGCAGCAAATAATACAAAAAACGCAAATGTTTAAAATAATTACTTACATTAATTATTTACCGTTTGCATCCTTCAAAGGTTTGAGAGGAAGAAAATTCCTCAGGAATCAACCCCGCCTTTGTATTAACTTTTCTTTCTCTTACTATCCCCTTCTTTCTATGTCTCTTTCTTATTGTTTGAAGTTAATTCAATAAAGAATATTAAAAAAAATCTGTCGTGAACATCACAGAAAAGGAGAAGAAAGTACCTAGTGTAAGAAGCATAAAAATGCTTAGGAAAAGTACCTTTGTTTATGTATGAAAGAATGAAAAATAAATAAAAAAATATTATTATTTTTCTTTTTTTTAAAAAAAGCTGAAATTTGGCATAGAAAACTTGACATCGAAAATTTCGACCGAATACAATACTTTCCTTTTTATACCTAGGATAAGGAAAGTAAAAATTATTTTATTTTTATCATGGTTTTACTTGACATGGGTACTATCAAATTCAGCCAAGTTAAAAGTTGAAAGTTGTTTTTTATTTGAAGTTCACCCTGAACAAAATTATATTTACAAATAAATAAAGGTGAAATTATATTTTTTAAAAAATATTAAGATTTTCCCCCATTTTCTTCACTTGTAAAAAAAAAAAAAAAATGCCATTAGTAGTTTTTCGAGCACTTGTACAGCACATTTTCTAGTAAATAAAACGTTCTTGATGTATAATATGCTCACGAAAAAATAAATAAATGAATTTTCTGAGAGGTTTCCCAAGGAAAATATATGTATTTTCATTTTTTTTTTTCGAAACATAAATTTTGTTTGAATAGAACATTTTCAAAGGTGTTCATTTCTAAATATTATTTTTAATTATTATTTTTTTTTTTTTGCTTTTCTCATTTTGGAGTAGACTTTTTTGTGTCTCCAATTGGAATCATTATTTTCAAAGGTCAAAAATAATTTATGATTGAATTTTCCTTTTTTTTTCGTTTTTCTGTCGAGATACTTGTCGCCTCAGACATGAAAAGGTTCTGGATTGTATAACTTCTTGATGGCTTTCAAGGATTCTCAAGATTCCAGTAGGTTCCAGATAGAGTTTTGAAAATACCTCCATATTATGGATTTGATAGAGTTTCTTGCATGTAAATCTTAGATGTTGAGAAATGTTAAGCCAGACAGTGGGAATATTGAATTAGGCACAAAACTATTCGAATTTCATGTTCACACATTTTCATTCCAGAAAACTGACTTGATTCGGATTACATTCGACATGAATTTACTGCTTCTGTATAGGTTTAATGTTTTTCCCCAACTTATTTAGACACAGGGGCCAATACAGGAGGGGGGGGGGGTATGGGTTGATCGCGCCCTCCCCAAGGCTGGAAAATGTAAGGACTCCTTTATCTGTGCTCAGATAATGGAGTCCTTATTCGGCCCGCCACGCCATGACAATTTAATAGGAAAGTATTGGGACGCAATAAGGACTGAATTATTATATCCAAGTGTTTGAAAACAATAACAGTTTATAGATTTCCCAGTAGAGTCCAATAATATTCATCTCAAAAATTTGAATTAAAATGGTGAAGAAGCTATAACTATTTGCTTGGTAGACGACTATGGATTTGGACACGGAATAATAGGCTACAATGTTAATTTTTTTGTCTCTAAGGACAGTACATTGTATTCTCTCGCTGTGAAGCAAGCACACATTCTATAGGATTTAATAAATTCCTTACTGCGGACAGTTCTAAGGAAGGAAAGATTTATTTGCCAAAGGTGTGAGGATTAACAAAAAAATATCGTTAAGGTGGCAAGACGTTCAATAACAATTGCAAAGGCTATATAATCTCAGGTATTCATATAATCCCAGCACGATAAATTTTATAACCAAATCAGTTACACATATCTGAGCATTATTTAGGCGCTCTGCATCCAACGATGGTTAAATACCTTTTGTAGAATCTTTTGAAAAAGCAAGTACTTCCTTCACTGAGAATGAATAGATATAATTGGGACAGGTCTATGATAATCACCATAGTAGCAGGACATGGAATGGGCCGGACTATCGGCATCTGTTCCGGCCTATCAGAACGTTTTTCAGTAATATCATGACTGTTCGGTAATGCGCTGCTGGTTCAATTTCACATTAAATTTTTCAATAAAAAGTGATACACAAACTTTCACCCGAAGTTTTAAAAAACAGCTGGACACTTCTAAATTTGATACTGATGACTGACTCGAACTGGTAGTCAGTCAAAAGTAGATTCATGACGTCACCGAAGATAGAAATAACAGCACCAATTTGAACGTTGACTAGAAGTCACCATTTTTAACGTTGACTAATCAAGTCGTACCGAACAATGACATTTGGACCTATTATTTCAAACCTTCCATATTTTCAGTTCTGATTATGGAAAGGACTGTTGGAATTAGAAAGAACACTGCCAAAACAACAACATTAGCAGCAACTTGTATGAGAAGATATAGAAATGGGTAAGTTTTCAGAAAGCCTTTACAATTTGCATCTGGTTGTATCTTTCAGATTGTTGAAACTCTTAATCCTAATCTGACGGGCTCAGTCACATCTTTGCTCAAATTTGTAAAAAAAGAGAAAAACAGATAATTGTAGAAAGTGTCAAAAATTTCATAATGAGCGTCTCACATCCATTGTGCACATTGTTAATCAAACAAACAACCTTTGAAATTGGACTACCGATCTATCTACCTGAAGTTAGTTTACGATCAATCCCAATGGATACCAAAAGGGACACGTACAATTTCAAACTCGGCAATTTGAGACAGATCGTACTTGAGGCAGACCGTAATGGGGATGCTGGATGCTGTTGGTGGGGATTAACTCATGTATTTTTTTAGGTAAATTTTGCTCACTTGGCCGGAAAAAGGTCGCTGGGGTGCTCGAAATATTTTACCATTCATCTCATCCATGTATCATATTAGGTATTTTTTTTTTTTCGTTTTGCAAAAGTGCTCAATATACTGTGCCGTCATGAATCTACTTTTGACTGACAACCAGTTCGAGTCAGTCATCAGTATCAAATTTACAAACGTCCAGGTGGGACATCTTTTTCTCCGAATTAGCAAAAGTGTCCTCCTAGGCATATTGGTCGTTTGGTTTGTTTTGGGGGTCTTATTTCGGATCAAAAGGATCTGATTGCCTATTTAATGTTTTTCAAATTTAGTTAGATTTCAAAAGTCTGACAGTTAAAACTTCAGGTTTTGAAATCTGCTTATAGTGGTCCAAATATTTGTTGTAAATTTTTGTGTAACTAATGCAAAATTCCACATGTTAGGTTGTTACGCGATACAGGCCACGATTTTCATCCGATTTTGATGAAATTTGGTATATATATTCAGGACATGAAGGCTCTGGCCCCCGGTGGCCAATATTGTGTTTTTTTTTAAATGATCTTTTCTTTTTAGCGCTTTATTGTAAAAACGTAAAATTTTGACTACAACAGTAACGTGAACATCTTTATCCACTAGGTTATAGTTTGTGAGATGATGTAGCCATTGTGCTGCCGGAATAATCAGCAACACAATGGCTTAAAAAGAGTAAAACCACCCGTTGTACATTGCTTCACTTCTATTATCAGTGGTGGATTTAACGTGCTATTGACGCTGCCCATCCCGATTTCTGCATAATACCTAATTTACATACCCATATGTGTCTGCTATAAACACAATCCAAATCTTGTATGTTGGATTAGTTATTCCGAATTTTTGCGATTAGCCAATTAGTCTGACCAATCACTTGAGCGGTTCATATTTCATAATATCATTAGGGAAGAGACCATAGCATGACCTGATCATTAAGATGCTTCCAGTAGCAATCATATTCAATTGAGTCCTATGGAGTTATAAATTTTGATCCCATCCGACTTATGTTCACGCAACTAAAGGACAATTTATTTCTAAAATCTTCCATTTAACACGTTCTAAACCAAATAATTTCCATTTTATCATTAATCTATCTATAAAGATCCATCTATAATAGATTGTTCCATGATTGAACCCAACAAGAGATTAAAAAAAAAAAAAAAAAATATTAAAATTTTTTGTTCATGCAAAAATAAAAGCAAGAACATGAGCAAGATGATCCTCATATTCTCCTTTATCTACCTACCCATTTCATAAACAACATTACAAAGATCAGCCTGAACACAAAACAAAAGAAAATAAAGGAAAATAGCAAATTGAATTCTTCCAAGAAATTTAATATTTTTATTAAATCCCCTTCATTGATATTCATTGTACCTTTATCTATTTATACTGGGTGATTCATTTCAATACAGTTTCTCATATGTCATTTCAGGGTGAAATCTGTTTTTTTTTTTTTTTTTTTTTTTTTTTTTTTTTTTTTTTTTGCTTAATGTCTCTTTAACACAGATAAAACTTTTTGTTCTTTGTTTTCGTTGAAAATAAGTTTAGTGATAGTATGTGAGTCCAATAACATACGCGAATAAAGAAAACTCTCTTGCTCCCCCAAGTTATCATGCCATGTGAGTATCCACGTGGGTTCGCGCACTCGTGATGCTGGCTACTTTTCCGGCTAAACTCAGGCTGGGTGAAGTTAATGTGGGTAGCTGGTTTCCAAGTTTCCAGTGAATGGAGGATAAACCCCCCCCGTCTTGAATGACCAATAGATGTTAAAGAGACGTTAAGCCAAATTTAAAAAAAAAAANCACGCGATGTACTTTTAAAAGGACATTCGAATTATCTGGGTTCATCTATTGGTCATTTTTTTGAGAATGGGGTTTTACCCTCCATTTGCTGGAAACTTAGAAACCACATACCTACATTGACCTCACTCAGCCTGGGTTTGGTTGAAAAAAAAGAGCGCGAATCCACGTGGACACCCATATGGTACAGCCTCTCTGGACGTTACTTAATTTTAGAGATCTAACGGGAACTGGTGTATTCAATGTGCCAACGACGCTGGCTAAAATAGAACTTTATATTTTGTTTGATTGTGGAATTAAATTATTATCAGTCAATGAACTATCAAATAACGCCTGAAAAGGAAAATATTTTTTTCGAAATTTTCCAAAAATCCCATGGGAGAGGGAACCGCTACATGCCGCCATTTAGGTTTTGAAATACCCCTAATTTGATTTCCTTAATGTCTCGTAAACTATTAACTTTGGTTCAACTACAAAATTTTATATTCTATTATTTTTGTAACTTTCACCGTTCGCGAGATAAGAAAATATTAATATGACAACACTCAAATTCAAAGTTCTCCGTTCTGAAGGGGAAAAATCGCTTGTCTATTACCTTGATCTTTTCCCACTCGGAGGATCAGTTCAATGATTCTGATTTACTGTCATTGGTTATCTTGCAAAGAAAATCAAAATTAAATTTCCTATTTATTATTTTCCCATACTACCAAAAAGACATAGACATATATGTTAACGACGGAGTTGAACTTAGTTTTTCCTTGTAGAAGAATTATTTTCTATTCAATTTTTATGAATCAAAAATTTAGGACTCAATTGTTTCGAGAAAATTTAAATGAATTACCCTGTATATTTTATTTTTATGGAAATATATTTTTTTAAAATAAGAGTACGTATATACAGGATTATACCAAAAGTAGTGTCCTAAACGAAATGTATAGATTCAGTGCTATCCTGAATCCGATTTACTATCAAAGAAACCCAACATGGCAAGTCCGAAGCCATCCGCTATAGTTTTGCTGCAATCAACAATAGCTATTCAGTTGTCTTCACAAATATGTGTACATCCCTAAAAGCCAACAAATCATCTGAACTCAACCAGCGTTGCTTGATTTCATTGATCTGGCGGCAACTAATTTATTCAACTTGTCTTTGGTTTCCAAACGCCATGAAATCTAAAAGCGGTACCTTGTTTTAGATGTTAGCCATTCCGTTCTTTGGACTTCATTTTATATATTTTTCAAGATAAAATGCGTCGTCTTATCCTGTTATTGTAGTGTTACCTTAGGCCAAAATATTCAGTCTGCTTATTTTCGCATCGGAAAATTCGCCATAGTTTGGATATGAACCCATCTGGGATAACAACAAACAATCGACTTTATATTGATGGTTTTGAGTATGTTTTTGTGGAGGTCCATTCCCCGTCATTTTTTTTATAGGTATCACTGTAGCGGTTTGAGTTGTACAATTGTACTCGCTTCCTCTTGAACTTCAGTTTTTTTCGTTAAGTAACATTACGTCAGTATTGGGCTTTTTGATTTATAATATAAAACAGGCCGTACCCAAGATTTTTTTTTCGGGGGAGGCCGGAGGTTTGTCAGCTGAAAATGATGATCATGGAAGGTGATTGTAGCTGTTGTTGTTCTTCTTTTTGTTGCTGTTCTTGTTCTTTGTTGTTGATGTTGTTGCTATTCTTGTTGATGTTGTTGTTGGCGGTGGTGGTGATGAAGATTGTGAGTTATACCTTACAATGCTACATAAATGTCATGCATAAAAAAAAAATCGGAGGGGGGGGGGTCTGGACCCCATGGACCCCCTAGGTACGACCTTGATATAAAATATGGGCATTCATCGGGATCATCTTTGGCGAACCTACTCTCTATAAACTGAGGCCTTCACCATCTTTGTACCCAACACGAAAAGAAAATCAAAAACCATTTCATCCCACCCAACCAATCTCTTTTTAATTAACCTAAATTTATTTTGAAAGAAGTTTGTTCATCTGACATTACGATACAGATTTCCAACGTCAGCAAGGAACAGAGATGTTTGAAATATGATATATCTGTTTGGAATTTAAAATGAAACAACAAACCCATAATAGAAGAGGATGAAATATCTGGAATTATAGATAAGACCTTTACAAATAAAGCAACCTTTTATATGATTGTAACCAAGATAGTGTACACCTACATCCTTTGCGGTTGAATTTTACAAAGAGAAACGTTGAATATCAGTGAACTTGAGGAAATATGTCAAACCATCAGAGAAAAAATTGAACACAACTTCTATGAGTGAATTCCAAACAACCAAGCACGGTTTTGAAAAAAAAATTTTGGTTCCGGTAGGATTTCAATTCGGTGTTTGTGTTATTTTGGTATGAGAACCTGGTTTTCCTATGGAAAACGTTGTTCCCCGTCTATTCGATTCAGAGTTACTATAAACTCCTTTTTAAGATAGACTCACAACTGAAAAAGAACTATAAGAACGACAAGATGTTATGTTGAAAATTAGCAACGATCAGAATTTACGCAAGTGGTATTTATTAGAATTCTGCACTTAAAATAATTAACATGCATTAATTAAGAGAAGTGAAAAAAAATATATATGAACAATGAACAACCAAAATATACCCCCCCACTCATCATCTTATTGTACCATGCATTCATTCTCTATTATAACTAGCCTCAGTTCACTTGACAATGTCGCAACAGACGAAAGCGCTCGTGTCTCATCAAATTAATTGTAGTTGATACATATTTTTTCAATTTAATATGTATTAAGGTGTTGGATTGTCGGATATACCATTCTACCTTGTGTGCGCGTAATACCTTCGAGACCAGGGAGGCTTATGTGAATATTTTATTTAAATGCTGTTTCTTTGTGTTATTATGTCACTTTGGTGCTGACTTCAACATTTTGGTGGCCACTTCGGCTTTGTAGGATTTTCCCAATATCAATCATTACCTAACTGCTTTGATTTTTTTCTAATTTACCTATAATGCTGGAACCGGGCCGCTATGCGCATTTATCTTCATAGCTGCTCATTGTCCTCACGAGGCTGAGTGGACCCCCAAAAACATCCAAACCACAGTGACAAATTTTATCTACTTGTAAATTATATAAGTCAACTTCCATCCTTCGACCCCACTAGACTGATGATGAATCGAATGATTCGGAACTAGTTTCTTCAAAAATAATTATATATAGTGTTTTTGGTATTTCGTTTTAATTTATTTAAAAGTTTATACAAATTATATCCCCTGTCAGGATTCTAATCCGGGTCTTCCGCGTATAAGACTAGTGCAGTGACCACAGAGCCATGGGAGCTGGTGCTGGGAATATTATCTCTTAATATTTAGATATTTATTTATCGGTGAATTTTATTTCTTTTGGGATTATCAGTTGGTATCTACCGTAAATCCATTAACTATGGGAAGATATACTCACCTGGCCTATGATGATGGTTGTGTTGTCATTTGGTATCCTCAAAGAAAGCGTAACAAGTGTCTTGTTAGCCATTAAATCGAACAGCATGAATCCGACCCGACAGTTCAAAAATATCATTTATCCAATATCCATTGATTTTATAGCACAGAGCTATCACTGAAGGTCTTCTTTAATGACCCTGCGTCCAAGGATTGGCTCTCCAACTTCGGTTATTGATTCAATTATAAGTTTCTTACCATACCAGTAGGGTCCCGTTGGGTTTTACATTCTCAGTGTCACCTATTCCATTCCCATATCACCAGTGAGTTGAACAACATCAGAGACAACTGTTGAATCTATAATAATAATAACTGTTGAGTCTTTAACTTATTTCTGAGTTGAAGGTATGTGCCAATATAATTCAAATTGAGGTCAAGTTTTAACAAGACAGATTTTCTTTTATTTCCCTGTTTGTCCTACGATAAAAGCCTCGCCCGATTGGGCCATATTGGGCCCTATGAAATAAGTGAGATTTACGGTTCACTGAACAATTATAGTATTCATTTTGCTTACCTATATTCAGAAAAGTTCTTGTGGCATAACATAAATAATTTCATTTAGCTGAATTGACTATTTAATCTGATTGAGGAATAATGCTTCTGATCAAAGTATCTTCATTCAATTCAATATTCGCGACCAACATATAGATTTGTCAAATAAAGATTTTTATTTAGAAATTCTGTAACTTTAGAAGTTTCAAAAAATGGAGGGAATTCCGAGCCTTTGTTCTCCTGTGTGGGAGAGAATCTTTGTTCCTTTGAGGAAGTCTTTGAAAAGTTAATGACCACCATGAAGCCCTGAGTCATTTGGTCAGGTTACCGCCCTGTTGTTTATTTATATAATGGGCAAGTACAATTTGGCCTGCAAAGATTTTCATTTTTATATTCCTTTTTATTATTTTTTATTTTGTTTTATGAAGGAAAGATTTTTTAAAGTTTAAAATTTTTTTTTTTAATTTTTTAAACTTAAAAAAAATCTTTCCCTCATAAAATATCTAGTGTCAATAGACATTCATATATTTAATAATATTATTATTTTAATTTCTTATACACGAGTGTGGTGTTCAGAGCACACAATCTGAAATATTATAAATTAAAAAATATGACGAATGGAGTCTCATAAATAAATTAAATTATGTTTAATATGGCTAGACTCCCCGACACGTCTCTCTCTCTCTATTAGTGGCGACTGGTCCTAAAGAGCTGGGGTCCTAATGACAGTCAATAAGTTGCAGCTTGTAGAAAAAGCTGAAGGAAATATTGTCTAGGAGGAAATAATAAGGAGAGGTGAAGAAGAAAAAGGAAATTAATAGATAATGTAAGAATGAGTTAAGAGACAGTGAGTCCTGTCGACAGTATGTTTAATATGAGGTAAACTATTGGCCCCCTAACCGAAAAGTTATAGATCAAATGATCAAAATGATTGAGAAAGCTTTGTTTGGGTCTTACCGTCTGATTGATCCGTTAGTTTATGAAATAATGTTAGACGATACTTTCAAGCATGACAAAGCCATCATAAAAGAGTGGAAAAAGGAGACATCTAAGAGTAGGTAATTACCAAAATGTTATACACCATTTTTATAATTCAGATTATTCAGTGTAAAATCTCATTACTTTAAGGAAATTATGCAGAGGTCTACCCCGTAGTTATCTGCATATAATAGGAAGTTCTCAAAGTAGAACGTGTTACCACAAATTTCAAACCCCCTCGGATTCGAAAATACGGAGAAATTTTAGAGGTTTAGGCTTGTCCGCTTTGGTTGACGCACAGGAGTGTATTTTTGGCAGATAATTAGTTTTGTCATTCAAACGTTTAATTTTTGAGGGACACAATGAATACTCTACTTTTTTTAGTAGAGAAGTCAAAATTCAAAATATGATAAAATTGTGAGAATGTCTGAATAAAATTACCTATACACGTATTTCTAGGCTCCTCTACTGATAAATAGTGGCATTCATTTTAATGTGAAGTTAGTAGGAGTCAAGTCAGAAGTTTTAGAATGATTAATTGTTTCAAATGGAAGAGTATGTGAGAGAGAGATTCAATTACAAGACAATTTGAACGATGACGTGACTGTCTTCTCACTTATCATAATCCACATGCACTCTAAAGTTCATTTGAATGAAGTTGACAACATAAAGTGTAGTCCATGGAAATAGTTAGTTCTTCAAATGGGCTGTACTTTGCATACTGTGGGTGTAGAAGAGTGGGTCCACTATACAATAGAATGTTCTAATAATGGGCTGTACTTTGCATAAAGTGGGTGTAGAGGAGTGGGTTCACTATAAAATAAAATGTTCTAGAAATGGGCTGGACTTTCCAACCATAACAGAAGTCAAAATTCAAATGGACTGTACTTTGCATGAAGTGAGTGTAGATGAGTGGGTCCACTATAGAATACAATGTTCTAGAAATGGGCTGGACTTTCCAACCACAACAGAAATCGAACTCAGATATTCTAAGTTTTTTTTTCATAGTCCAGGGTAGATAGAATGAGTGAGATGCTTTGATCATATCGAAAAAGAATGGATGGAGATTATATTATTAAAACAGTAGCTCAATTGGAGTGTATGAAAAAGATTCAAGTTGAGGTGAGAAATGAAGGAGAATAAAAGGGTGTTATGTCGACCAAATTAAAAACATGGAACAAGGCTTGGTGATAGAAGAAAATCTATAGAGGAATGTGCTAAACATGAAGAAAGATTTCGAATAAAAATGGGGAAAGATTTCGTAGAAGTAGAGAAGTAAAGAGGAGGTAAAGTAAAATGAAGACCTAAGAGAAGAAAGCGTGGAGCAAAGAGAAATCTCTAGATAAAGGAATCTGGTGGAGGAGAATGAAAGGGCTATGTCGACCCAATTATTAGCATGGGACAAGTTTTAGCGGAAGAAAAAGATCAAACTGGAGATGGGAAGGATAAAGAAGGAAATGAAGATAAAGAACTAATGAAATAAAAGATAGAAAAAAGAGGAGGTCCCAGGTTGAGGAATGTGAAGAAGATACACTAAGGAAATTAAAAGTGAACCATTGCAAACATGGAGAAGGAATAAAGGCTAGATAAGGTGAATGAAGACCTAAGAGAAGAAAGGATGGAGGAAAGAGGATGTCCTACGGACAAAGTAAAGGAGAAGGAATAGGCGTCCTGCTGACACAATTGTAAACATGGAGAAGGAATAAAGGCTAGATAAAGTGAATGAAGACCTAAGCGACGAAAGGATGGAGGAAAGAGGATGTCCTGTGGACAAAGTAAAGGAGGAGAATGAATGGGCGTCATGCTGACACAATTATAAATTGGGATATGAAACCGCGAAAAACCGCTAAAGGAACCAGGAAAATCCGCGAAAGAAAATACAAGACACCACAAGAGAAACCGCAAATGAAATAAAGAAGAAAAAGAAAAAAGAGGAGATCATAGGTTGAGAATTGAGGAGTGTGGAGTAAGGACATCACTAAGGAAATTGACCAATTGTAAACATGGAGACCAATTGTAAACATCATAAAAGTAGAAGAATGGAGGATTGATAAGGTAAATAAAGACCTAAGAGAAGAAAGAATGGAAGAAAGAGGAAACCCTGGCGACAAACTAAAGTCACCGGCTAAGTTTTAGTGAAAGAGGAAGATCAAAGATGAAATTGAAAAGATAAAATTACTTAGATGAAATAAGAAGAGGAAGCCCTTGGCAGGGGAATATGGAGGAGGCGAATTAAAGAACGAAATGACGACCTTATAGGTAATTATAAGCATGAGGGAAGGTTCAGGGAATGAGGGGTCAGGGACATTACTGATTGAGTACAATATAGTTGATGACTTCATTTTACAAACTATTTTGATGACTTCCATCTTCCACGAGGTCTCATTAATGACATCGCTGGATCCTCATTAAACTTCTTAATCTATCATTATCTATGAAAAGGTGTTGGGTCCTTTTGTCTTATCCATTATGAAGACCTATAATTTGGTTAATATCATTTGATACTAGATTAAGATAATGTCGTTTTGTAAGAACAAAACCCGGTCGGTCCTAATCATAATGACAAAATCTTTATTGAAGTCGTCATTAAAGAAGTTTTGGAAGAACGTGAACAAAGCAACCGAATAGTTGAACTAATGATGAAGCTCCCTGCTCACTTGAGAATCTTCCGGGCTCGAGTATGAATCAAATTTGAATTGTATACCAGGGAGGTATCATAACAATTGATGTTAGACGAAGAAACAGTAATGCTAATAAATTCAATGTAAAAACAACAACTGAATTGTGATAGCTACATATTGTTTTGGGTATCACAGCATTACAAGGACGACTATACAAACAATTACTGGAGAGTGGCTAACTAAATCACTTCTGTATTTTTTTTTATCAGGTATGTCTTCTAATTCTAATTTACCATAGTAATCGCACTTGGACCGGTTTTTCTATTTACAATGCTGACCTAAAGATGTTTTCATAATGACATTTTTCCTTTAATCCGAAATCCCGGCAAAGAAACATCGACTCATTTGCCCGTTTACTCCCTCATTTACAGGTATACCAGCTGTTTCGCCCGTGCTTCGCTACTATTCTTATATTGATATTTGTATTTTTCAAGGAGAATGAGATTTGGGGGTGTATGGGTTTGTGTCCACCCTGTATATTGCAACCTTTAAAAAACCAAGATTTAAACGTTTCGCCAGGGGTCTTAGAGGCACGGCCATTTTGATTTTTTTAGTATTTTCTAAATTTTAGTTGGCCCGTTCCCGGTTTTGAACCTGTAAGTCTGGAATGGCTGGCCATAAATTTGCAGAAAATGTCCTAAAATAAGGACCAAACGCCTCCTAAAACTTTTTCTCTTTGAGTTGATATATATTGTCGCAACAAAATTTAAGATATCGGACCGTGTATTGTCTGATTTTGGTGAAGAAATTTGAAATTTGGCCGTAACTCGAAATCAGCTTGACATATTTTAGTTCTGATAATTTTTCTGTGGTCATGCTTATTTTTTTTTGGGGGGGGGGGGCGGTCCATTCCTATCAATATTTCTCTATCAGCTACCGTTTAGGCTGTGGTATTGTAACAGACAACCCCTATCACAAAGGTAGATAGGTACAAATTTCTGATTTATGCATGAAGATAAATATGGCGCCTACTAATTTCAATCAGGAATTTTTGCCAGGAAAACATGCGAACTCAAATAATGGCGGTCATTGGTTGGTTTGAAGTTTCCAAATTTCTATCTTTGACTCCGGTTATTGCTTCCAGAGTAATTCTGCATCAAACAAATGAAAAAAATATCCGCTCGTGTTTCCCAGGTGGAAGCAGTTTCTAAAAGTTGTACCTAATTTATTGATCAAAATTTTACACTCTGCCATTTGCCTTCATTGCGGCGGTCAAGTCCATTCTCAATTTTCAAATGACTCGAAGAAAGGTAGGTACCTTCATAAATCGCATGATCTTGCTAGCTGTCATCACTGAAAAAGACATACTTTTTTTTTAAAAAAATCGACTTATCAACATCTCAACAAGTGGACGCAACTTTTTTTTTTTTTTTTTTTTTTTTTTTTTTTTTTTTTTTTTTTNTCAACATAGAACAACCTCACTGGACGTTACTTAACTTCAGTGATCCAACGGGAACTGGCGTATTCAACGTGCCATAGACCCTGCCTGACGCAACCTTTCAAAAGACTTCTTCTAACGAAGTTTAAGCTCAGACTTCACACAATGCAGACATGAAAAACTGACTTCAAGATAGCATGAAGCCTTTTGAGCATTTTCTAATAAACTTTTTAATTCATAAAAAGATAATAATTTAATTAAACTTTAAGAAAAGATAAAAAGTATTCTGTTTTTTTAAAAAGAAACAAGTAAAAATCTTGCTTGCATTTCTGAATCTGAACACGAAAAGCCTTTGTATAATCTTGACGAGGAATCTGTAGGCGAACAAAATGCAAACGAAAAATGAGGAAATATTCTTAGATAATTAATTATATACCGAGTAACTAAATATATCAAAATTATACGTGCTAGCTTCGTTCCAAAATTTCGTAATTTTGGAAACAACTTCGTTTTCCTTATTTTTCTTAAGGAAAATAAAAACCCACTGTTTTGCAATATAATTATTGCACATTTTATTTTTGCATATTATAATTATTGCAAGTCTTATTTTTGCAATATAATTATCCTCACCTTCAATATATATTTGATACATCTCTATGACCGTCAATAAAGTAGTTAGCATGTTTACTGTCAAAATACACTAATATCGTCGACTTGATCAAGCCGATAAAAATTGCACGCAGCTCAGATTTCATTTTTGTAAACAGATAATAGTCTCTGAGAGTCAGCTGTAGTCCACAATTGACTCTAGAGGGGGAGAGGCGCCGTGGACAAGGGCTTTTTCAAAAAGATTCGAAAAATGTACTCGAAACCTAGTCATTTTTGATTGGGTTCCAAGTACATGTCAAGATTAAAATAATCAATTTTTTTGGAAGAATTCACCTCGCATATTACGTACTATCATGACATTTGAAAGCATTGTCAGAACTACATATTATCAACCTTCTGTTTGTCAGGACCTGATAAAAAGTCATCTTCGTCTGGTTCCTAAGACATAATTGCGGTGTTATAATTATATTAAAACGTCGAAAAGTGCTGAGCTCATCTACTTAACTTTTGTGCTTTCTTCTGATATGAATAGAAATGATTTCTGTAACACTTTCAGCGACGCGACATCCACATGGGTTTCAACTGCTAGATATTATTTTATTCAAAATAATATCTTGCAATTTTTATTCACAAAAATAACTTGCGGAATATCCAGCCCAGCTATCGACAAACCAAGGAAGACAACATTCCATCCTACCTGACTGATGAAATGCGAATGTCAGAAACTGCCGCCTACTAAAAATAGATCTATGTTTGCCTTTAAAATAGTCCATCAATCCACTTTGATAACATGACAAATAAATTTGATATAAATAGGCATCAAATTACAATAATTCTTTATTTACTTTTCCCCAAGGTAGATATATTTAACATTATTTCATGAATAATAATAGAAAAAATAGAGGTATATTGTTTTTTCTAATAGCCAAGGCAGGAAAATTTGGGGCGGACATTCTTTACCAGAGCGACTTTTAGCGACAAATCAATTCCAGAAGCTTGTAGCGTGTAGTAGCTTCCAGAGGTTGACCGTGGTTTAGGTAAGTCATTTTAACAACTATGGTATGGAGTACAGCAAAGCTCTCACTAAAGACCACACGCATGGGCGTACCTACCTTGAGTACAGACCAAATACAGCCTCCAAAAAGAAAATGCAACACTTTTCAATTTTTTTTACGCTATGAAAATATACCCTAATTTTTTCTCTGGCATACCCTAAACTTTGAACCAGATATTTTGTTACACCCTGTATTGAGGAAAGTCCTCTAAAAAAGAAGGGAGCATTGTTTTCCCCTAATTTATGTTACACTTGGGAACTATTTCAAACTTTGGCTCAGCACTTTTATATACACTCTCCTGAAAGAAACAAAAAAAAAATACTGCGAAAAAAGTAAAATTAAAAATACAAAGTCGAATTAGAACCGAAAAAAAAATTCAAAAATGTAAAGATTGGTCTGGAGTCAAGGGACGCTCTGAGATTTTACATAAAAAAAGTTTTAGGGATTAGAAATTGAGCAAATTTATGTTCCGACAGTTGCCGTTTTAGGGAAATTAACAAAATCTGCGGCCATTTTGGATGGTTGAATTGAGTTGAGTAAGATTAACACCAGTTTCCTTTTTCCGTTTTTACTTCTCTTTTCTCTTCGCTTTCCAGGACGTCAACTCTGTAAGAATTTGACTTTATGGGTACCAATTTTTTTCAATGAACTAGTATATTTTAGAGTTTTAGAGGAACGGGATTTAACGCTGGACATTTGAGTGTCCCCAAGCATTTGATTCATGCCTGAAGGTGACATCACCGTAGCATATCTTCTCAGGGTTACCTACATCTATCAGTACAAAAGATTTCAAATCATGTTTTTTTTTCTTTCAAATATTTGAATAGTAGATGAGGAACTTATCTTTGTCCCCAAATTACAAATTTAAATCAATAGCTATGCTCCGGGAGGAAGATACGAGAAGCAGAGGAGGTAGGAATGACAGCAATTAACATTTTCAATTAAAATTCAAATTCAAATCCTCTCCATTGTTATTATTATTTTTCCTTTCGGATTTTCTAATGAAACGAAAAAAAAAAAAAAAAAAAAAAAAAAAAAAAAAAAAAAAAAAAAAAAA
>CM022874.1:41911700-41921986 GCA_012654025.1 Pachypsylla venusta
TAATTAATAAATGAAGCATGAAACATATTAAACATAGAATGGGCAGCAATCAGAACATTCCTAATTAATAAATGAAGCATGAAACATATTAAACATAGAATGGACAGCAATCAGAACATTGCTAATTAATAAATGAAGCATGAAATATATTAAACATAGAATGGACAGCAATCAGAAGATTCCTAATTAATAAATGAAGCATGAAACATATTAAACATAGAATGGGCATAGAAAATTACCTCGAATGAGTTAATAAGAAGACAATACGCACCATTTGGCTAACATGATCCCACAGATCAATAGTGATATTTGACATGATTCCAAAACCCTCCTTTGGCTTTGGCTTGGGACCCCCAAAATGAAAAGTCCTATGATTCAAGAATGCACCAAAGACTTGAAATCTATGAATTATCAATAGACTGCAAGGTTTTACAATTGTTTCATTCATAGATTGCAAAGTTTTACAATTGATTTATTCATAGATTGCAAGGTTTTACAATTGTTTCATTCATAGATTGCAAGGTTTTACAATTGATTTATTCATAGATTGCAAGGTTTTACAATTGATTCAATCATAGAATGCAAGGTTTTACAATTGATTCATTCATAGATTGCAAGGTTTTACAATTGATTTATTCATAGATTGCAAGGTTTTACAATTCATTCATTCATAGATTGCAAGGTTTTACAATTCATTCATTCATAGATTGCAAGGTTTTACAATTTATTTATTTATAAATTGCAAGGTTTTACAATTGATTCATTCATAGATTGCAAGGGTTTTACAATTGATTCATTCATAGATTGCAAGGTTTTACAATTGATTCATTCATAGATTGCAAGGTTTTACAATTGATTTATTCATAGATATCAAGGTTTTACAATTGATTTATTCATAGACTGCAAGGTTTTACAATTGATTTATTCATAGATTGCAAGGTTAAACAATTGATTCATTCATAGATTGCAAGGTTTTACAATAGATTCATTCATAGACAGCAAGGTTTTACAATTGATTCATTCATAGACTGCAAGGTTTTACAATTGATTCATTCATAGACTGCAAGGTTTTACAATTGATTCATACATAGATTGCAAGGTTTTACAATTTATTCATTCATAGATTGCAAGGTTTTACAATTGATTCATTCATAGATTGCAAGGTTTTACAATTGATTCATTCATAGATTGCTAACCCTTGGTGCTATATTGCCCAAAATTATGATATTTTAAAGAAAATAACTACATTAAAAACGGAGAAGAACATTAAATGAATGATTGGTTAAATTGTCCATCTGAGGGCGATTTTTTTGTAAATTATTGAATTGAAATCTATAATTATAATAAGATCTTCTTTTTTTTTGAGAACCAATTTCCACATCAAAATTGTGTTCACTGAATTTATCAAGTGTGTATTTATTGTTAATTTAATATTTGCATGCAAAGCTTTGCTTCTTCTTTTTATACATCTTTCAGGAACGTCTGATATTGGCAGATATCTTATTGAATCTGCCTGTGGTTATAATTATTTAATTTTGAAGATTGTATTTTATTTTGATGTGAATATTTCCTTATCATTATAATAGAATCATCTTCTTCTTCTTTAACTTGTATTTTATTTTGATGTGAATAATTAACCTTTTCTCAATTCTATTTGGGGTCGACATCCACTTTCCTTAATTCTACCATACCATAACCTTCCGTTCAGTGCTCACTCTAGATGTATCTTGTCCTGGTACGGTAACTCTCGTTTTCGTCCCAAAGTATCAATGTATAGTAAGTGTAATTTACTGATGAATTTCCATCTGTACTCGTATATCTTCCATTGAAGCAAAGTTTTTTAATGTCTGGATGGCCTTCCTAACACCAAACCTTCTGTATTTACAAGGGCTTAGGACCATCACTTAAAGAAGCTGGGCTTGCTCTCTTTGGTGGCTCTCAGGGCCGTACCCAATATTTTTCTTGGGGGGGGGGGGGGGGGGTCCGAAGGATAGACAGCCAACCCAGGACTAATACATGAAAATAATGATCATGGAAGGTGATATTGATGTTATTGTTTATGTTGTTGTTGATGTTATTGCTATTGTTTATGTTGTTGTTGATGATGATCTTGTTGTTGTTGATGTTGTTGGTAGTGGTGGTGGTGATGAGTTACACATTACAATATTACATAAGTCATGAATAAAAAAATAATGAAATTTCGGGGGGGGGGCATGGACTCGCCCCATGGTTACGGCCTTTGGTTTACGGGAAACAATGAATTCCAAGAAAAAAATCCATTTCGGACAGTCTTCTTTTGCATACTGATGGATCATTTACAACTAAAATTAAGAAATGTTATGGATTATAGTATTAATCGAAATAATTATTGTTTCTTGAAAAAAAATCGATTGTTATTAAATCGATTTCACTATGTCCTATTAATCGGATGATCTAAGTTTTTGTCCATGCAGATGCACGCTCCAGTTTCCAAAAGGAAAACCAAATAGTATTAACAAGTGAAATCTACAGGAGATACATATAAGAGCACCAGCAGTTGAGGCATGTTCCTAACATAGCAAACTCGGAGCCTTCAGAGCGATTTTTCTCTGATGTTGGGCAATTTTTTACCAACGAAAAAATCGTCTATCTGTCCAAGAAAAACCTTTCTCTTTTTATTTTATGATTATATTTTTTGATAATCATCTTATATGTTTTAACATAATCGATATACTCAGCCCTTAGTGATCAATAATTAATCGGTAGAAAAAATAATCGATATATTGGTAATAATCGATATAGGTATTTTTCAATAATCGATACAACATATATCGATTTTTGAAAAATAATCGATATTATGTTGTATCGATATAAATATATACAACCTACACCAAAATCAATTAAAGTATTCCACACAATACAGTCATGGAGATGCTTTTCGGAGGTTACATCTCCCATAGATTTTTCCATAATTAGGACGAGCTAGTTCCCTACACCAGAAAAAATGCCACAATATTATTCTGTAAATCCAGATGGTAATACTCGTACTATCATATCAACCTCCGCTTCACTATTCTGAGTCGTGGGAGGTGAAGGAATTATCCCAGCAACTCATGATTCATGGACTGTAATCATATTAACCTCCGTCCCTTCCTCCGCTTCACTATCTTGAACAGTGGGAGGTGAAAGAATTATCCTAGCAACTCATGATTCATGGACTGTAATCATATTAACCTCCGTCCCTTCCTCCGCTTCACTATCTTGAACAGTGGGAGGTGAAAGAATTATCCTAGCAACTCATGATTCATGGACTGTAATCATATTAACCTCCGTCCCTTCCTCCGCTTCACTATCTTGAACAGTGGGAGGTGAAAGAATTATCCTAGCAACTCATGATTCATGGACTGTAATCATATTAACCTCCGTCTCTTCCTCCGCTTCACTATCCTGAACAGTGGGAGGTGAAGGAATTATCCTAGCAACTCATGATTCATGGACTGTAATCATATTAACCGCCGTCTCTTCCTCCGCTTCACTATCCTGAACAATGGGAGGTGAAGGAATAATCCTAGCAACTCAAGATTCATGGACTGTAACTTTAGAGGTGTAAGATTCTCTAATAACATCACAAGCATGAAAACCGTTCAAGTGGAATAGAGGGACTGTCTGATGTCGGAGCACCAAATTTATGACTATCAATAAGGTGTTCTCAAAACAGGTTCATTAAAATTGTCATTTTTCGAAGTCTTATTCTGTGACCGTATTCGTTACTGAAATTTGAATACCATCATATAGGACACACTGTAACAGTTTATCAAGGAAAACACTAGTTTTACAACGCCTGCGCCTGTATTAGGTCTTTCTGCATTAGGTTTTGGTCTTGTGTTTACGTATTCCTCCAAACGTAAACCATTGCTACTCCAGGATTTAGTTTGGATTTCGAAAAACAAATTTCAATAAAAGTGTTGAGCACCTACTGTCCTAATAAATAATGTGGCGATTCATTGAAAGCTTGTAGACTGAACTTTCGATTGGTCAAACATAGTCTTCGATACCCAAGAGACAGTGAGAATCGTTGGTGTACGTATAAAATCTCACGTTTTGTAACACATCAACTTGCATCCTAGTCAAGGAACATTGCAAATTCATTGGGTTTGTACCCAAATAAGTTGTATGTCTAGGCAGGTTGGAACACCTGAAAAGTTGAAGAGATGCTTCTCATAGTTGAGGAATCTTTAGCGTTGAGGAAATTTTTAGGTATGACCAATTTGGAGTCAGAATGATTCTCAGAGTTGTGACACAAAAAAAAACAAAAACAAAATCAAAGATACCTATCAATATTTATAAATTTCAATAAAAAAAAGTGTATTAGCTATAACTGATATAGTGAATCACGGGCGCTTTTGTCAGTTGCGACATACTCAAGTAAACTATTTGTACTATTTCAAGAGTTTACTTGAGAATGGCGTAACGGACGAAAGCGCTCGCGACTCACTATATATTATTTGTAGTTGATACCCAATTTTTTATTGCTTGAAAATGACGTAACAGACGAAAGCGCTTGTGACTCACTATATTATTTGTAGTTGATACACAATACTTTATTGAAATTTATACTTCATAATGACTACAAACATCCTAAATACCATCTCTATATCAAGATATACCTTAAAGAAAACGGAAAATACCTTCGCCCCTAACATACTGAGCAATGAGAGGCGCTCTGACCTAATTGAGAGAGTGTCCAAGCCTACGCGTGACAATGCATCCATTTTGAGAGTGTGACAAAACAAAAATGAAAGAAAAATTGGTATATCCCCTACTGTCTGGGGCGCTACAAGACTTGGCTCTTTGTACTTTTACTTCTCCGTCCTCTGTTTGCCAACAGTACACGCCAAGTGTGTAAGTATAATGGTCAATGATCAGACCAGCCAAGCCCACTTTGGGAAACTCTGATTTATTTCTAATACAAATTCTAAACACAAACGGTGTTTGCTTATCCCGAACTCTCCATTACCAAACGTGAACGATTGCATCATCAGACTTGAAATCGTGTTAATAACTTAATAAAATTGCATTATTCTCGAGTGTAAAACCAATAATCAATAAAAAGGTTATGCACTTTAATGATTCTAAAGTTGCCTTATATTGCATTATTGGGCTTAATGTGGTCAAGACATGGACTTGGTTGCATTTTATGCATTTCTTTATTATCATTTATATTATCTACATTTCTTTTTCTTTCTGACCTTTGTATATACACCATCCTTGTAAGGCTAAGTACACTGAACGCAGAAGGTTTTTTGAAGAATAAACAATGTTATCAAAGGCCTTGAACTTTAAGGAGTCCAATCATTGAAAATAAAATATAGAACTAAGTTCGTATCAGTGTCAGTACCGGCTCCAATAATATCAGCACTCTGTTCGAAAGTGAAAAATGCGCCCCTGTCCCCTCTATTTTATCAATATTGAATGAGTACAAAACTTTTTTTTTATTATTTCACAAAAAAATTTAGAAAAGTTATAATGAATAATAAAGTAGAAAGTGTTCTTAATGCACCCAAAGAAAATAATCCAGAATATACATATAGGTATATAATTTTACAACAAAGAAAATAATCCAGAAATATAACAAAGAAAATAATCCAGAATATACATATAGGTATATAATTTTACAAAATTTCAGGTAAGACATATCAATTAATAATTCATTAATTGAAACCTATCGATTTAATTTTTATTGCAATTTTTATTTTTCCTTAATTACAATATTTGTTTCTCCTTATTGTATATTTTATCTCATTACCCGCAATTTTGCAGAAACATCCCTAACATAAGTTGGTATATCGCTTTCGCGATTCCTAGTTCTATGTATAGCGCATTTGCTACTTGTTCATTTAATTTTCTGCTCTTTCAATTGTCAGCGCTCCCCATTTTCTTGTGCCCTGCTCCACGGAACGCTTCGAACGCATTAAGTAGTGCATACTATAGGATAGCCGGCACTGCTATTTTTTTTTTTTTTTAAACAACTTCTTATTCTAAAAATTTTTGCAATTACATTAATGTTTTGACTTCCTTTTTGGAGCCGAGTTTTTGGTTGGTTATTTTTAATAATGACACTTTGTTAATAGCAACCTTCAGCGTAAATGACGTCGTTTTCAAAATTTTCTTCAACAAAGGCGTCATTAGTTTTATCATTATTTCAAATTCTAGTGGACCAATTATTTTTTATAAGCCTCATTTTTTGGTGACCTACAAATTTATTGAATTCATTCACCACTTTGATTACATTTTTTTTTCTAAAGTAAAATATATTTTGGGCGGTGATTAACCTCTGTTAATCCCCGCCCCCGCCCTACAGATATTGTATTACAAAATCCATGCTGCATCGATTTATGCGACCTAAGCTTTCAATTTAATATATACCTACCTCTTTCCAAATGAGTTGAAAAGTTCTTTTCAGGTGTAAAATTTGTTTGTATCTTTCTTGAAAGACAAATAGCCCCCAGCTAATTTATGATCCTCTCTTTAGGCAAACATTCTTTGGTTGGCTTTATCTGCATTTTCTTCTCTTATCCTCACAAACTGTTCGGTGGTTAAAATGACTCTCCCATATATCTTTCTGTTGGTCTTATATTTTCCATTAATGAAACCACAATATCTTTTTCAGATTCTCACCCTTTTTTGAAAACTTAAACCTTTTTTTTCTTCCAATGGTTCCTAATATCAACTTTCTTTATCTTTGATTTTTTTTCTGCAAGTTTTGCAAACATTGCTCGTTGAGTGTCCTTAGAATAATTATTTCTTAAAAATATGCATTTAGAGCTGGACCTATCCACATATACGAGTATGTGTTACTGAATTACATATTTCACAGCGGTCACGGCTTCACGTGTCAGCCTTTTCAATTCTATTCTGTCTTGGGCGATGTTCTGCAAATTTTCGACATTTCGTCCCCTTATACTAAAATCGAATGAACATTTTGTACATTCATTTCTGTTTAAATTTCAATATTTCTTCATAATATAATAGTACATCCAGCCTGTGCAATCATCTAGCATTCTTTATAGGACGAAACATCCAGCCATTCTTTTACATCATCCATCTAGATTCTCCATGATTTTCCTCACTGAACCGTCCATTTTTCAAAGGATGAAACATGATCATTTAATGAAATGCTTTATCATTGACTCTGTGGCCTGCTTCTAGACTCTTCACTATTCACTTAGAATCAGTATCATTTTTACACGAAAGTTTTTATAAAGGAGCATTTACACTAAGAACTCCAAGCAGGCAATTTATTCCCCCTTACCGTAATATCATAGCACTGTCACGTAGTATGAACATGTTCCTTCAACTGCCTGAAATATATATTTTTAGAATCACTTGACGGTCACGGCACTGTCACTGCTTAGAGTTAATAATATGGCTGCGGTCGACAGCATTAATTTTGTAGGCGGGTGATATTAATTTATTCTGAAAAATTTAACTTGTGAAAAATTAACGAGCTTGTAGTATTACTGTAGATTATGACAAGCAATATACAAATAACTTTTCATTTAGTTAAATAGTTAAATTATATTTGGATGCTTCAGCGTCCCCATCCATCCAAGTTTAGCAACCACTGATATTTTTCGATTTTCTTTCTCCTTTAAGTACTTTAAAAAGTTTTCAAAAATCCCTTATTTATAATACCTCTAAAAACCCCTTTTTTCAGTTTCTAGAAAGCCTTTTTCCATTTATTTTAATGTTATTGAATTAATTTTTAGAAACGAAGAAAGGTTTACTTTTTTCTTCTTCCATCTTGAAGAAGTACAAACCCTCCTTTCCCAGCTTTACCTGCTTTAGGTTTTCTGAAACAATTTAGAAAATAATTTCAACTTTCTATGTTGGTTCTGCTTTCTGATTCACAATAATAAGTTTTTAATAAATTTTAAATAAACAGAGATTTTCAGAGAATGAACATTTGATAAGTTAGGGAACACAATTTATCTTTTAGAAAGAAAAGACATTTTCTGATGAATTTATATGATTTACTTTAAACTTCAGTAACTTGAAAATTTTACCACTTTAACACGTGCATTTTTTTTCAGTGACAGTAATATCAATGTAGATGCGGATGGGATCAAAACAGCTTTATTAAGTAACGCTCTTAAATACAGAAGGTTTGCTGTTAGGAAGGCCATCCAGCCTTAAAAAAACTCTGCTTCATATCAATGATGAGATGTCATAAGCAAAAAGTGAGTTTATACGCAGTTTCAATTGATACTGTGAGAAGCAAGCTAGGGTTACCGTGCCACGAGGATCTAGCAGACTTAAAAGGACCTAAATGCACAATTTCAAATATAATTATATAAAAAAATCAATATCTTTAATGTTGAGCTTCGACAGTACTCAGACTATTATCAGCATACCATAGCTCTGATAATTTTTCTGGTGTTTCACTCTATGGTCTCAGGGGCATGTTCTCATCAATTTTTCGATATCTCTTACCGTTTTGGTTAAACAATTAGTGATACACACACATACATTTATTGTTACATTGAGTTTTATTATTATAGATAGATTAAATCCATTGCTCAAATCAATACATAGCAGCACTTCAATTCATTTTGACAAACCCAGCAACTATCGATAACGATGGTGCTGCATGATGATGATGATGAATCACCTTAGTCACTTATTCGATACTAAACGATATATTGAGCTTGTAATTTATCGATAACCAAGCTCTGATGATGTGCACAGGAGAGCACGAAACTAGTCACCTTTAATCAACATCTTTATTATTTTTACAATCAAGTGAAGATATAGTATTATATTATCTACCTATAATGAAAGTATTGTTCTTGCATATTCATCCCTAATTCCAGCTATCTCTGTGATGACTGGTTCTGTAGTCCAGGATTTTACTGGGAGGCAGTATATACACAAAGAGCTGTGACATAATCAACCTCTACGTCTTCACATAGAGTAAACGTTATGACAATATTATCTTCTGGTTTAATTATAACCACATCACGATTCGACCTCTCACCTTCAGCAATTACCAACAATTTACACAGAATAGAAAACAATCTAACAACATAAGTTGGCCGATCAGTCTATTTATTCCCTGATCGGGAATTGGTTCGGTGTCAACACTCTGCGATTAGGTTGTCACCGTTACATCACTTGGCATTTGGGGTGCCAATTTTACAAAAGCAAAAGTCAAACGATTTTACCTCAATCTTTCTTGAACAGAAAATGTGTAGATACAAAATTGATCTTTACAAGACTATTTCAGGACACCGTCTATTAATGGCAACTTGCATAAAATAGTTCCAGTGAAATCACTAAAGTTAAGCAACGTTCAGAGATGTTTTACTTACTGGGTCATGCCCTCGTGATAATGGCTATTTCCAGCCCATCCCAGGCTGAGTGAGGCCATTTTGGGTAGCTGTATGAAATGTTTCCAGCGAAGGAAGGGTCAAGTCCAGATTGGCCAATAGATGTCAAGATTGTTAAGCCAAAAATAGTCTCTTTCATGACAGGCAAAAAATTTTGATAGGTGGATTTTCCTGATTCGTAGAGGTATGACCGGATAGGTTTTCGAGATGCACTCAGACTCATAGTGAAACAGCAGCAGTCTATATCTTAAGGCTATGTTCAGATGAACGCGCGGTACCGCGCAGTAGTACGAACCGCACGGCACAAGATCTATCTAAATAGTGCTGTCTACATTACCGCGCAGTACCGCGCGGTTATCTGGACATAGCCTAAAACTCCTCCAAAGTGCGATGTTCGTATGAGACTATTCTGGGAATGACATTAATTCTGGTCCCCACATTTCCACAAGAGTTCATCAAAATTTGATAGAAAAACTGAATTCATCAGTAAACGTGTAAAATATGTATACACGAATAGAAAGCCGCAAGACACCAAAAAAGTGTTCATTTTTGATATCCAAAATGAATTATTCTTCGAAAAGCTAAAGACCGAACCTGTCCCTCAAACATATGAAGACGCACCAAGCAAATTACAAGGAAATGAGTAATCTGATAAAATAAGCAATAATATTGTCAGAGTGAATATATTGCACGATCTTATTGTTCTTGCAAACTTTCTATCTCAATAAAATAACAATAAAATATATTGGCAGAAGTTCAAACATGAACATGACTACCTGAATGTGCAACACTTAGGCGACATCATGAAACTCAGCAAGCCATGGACCTACCGAGAATCGTACGGCACAACGCTCTATCTAGTGACATCATGAAACTCAGAAAGCCATGAACCTACCGAGAATCGTACGGCACAACGCT
>CM022874.1:41923430-41936698 GCA_012654025.1 Pachypsylla venusta
AATAATAGAATCTCCTCTTGATCTCCTGGTCCACTATACATCATCCTCATTCTACAATCTAGTTAAGGAGTTGATTGGTTTACTTAATCTGTTCTGAAACAATCTGGGTTGCTCTCTTTGTTGACAATAATAGAATCTCCTCTTGATCTCATGGTACACTATACATCATCCTCATTCTACAATCTAGTTAAGGAGTTGATTGGTTTACTTGATCTGTTCTGAAAAAAATCTGGTTTCCTCTGTTTGTTGAAAATGATAGAATCTTCTCTTGATCTCCTGTTACACTATACAATCTATACATCATCCTCATTCTACAATCTAGTTAAGGAGTTGATTGGTTTACTTGATCTGTTCTGAAACAATCTGGTTTGCTCTGTTTGTTGACAATAATACAATCTCCTCTTGATCTCCAGGTCCATTTATACACTTTTTAAGTGTATTTGATGCTCTTTGATGTATTAACGCTAAATAAATTTACAATGCTCCCAAAATAGACATCTTCTCCTTTGTTTGGAGTGAACAATAGAACTGTTACCACTCTCGCTAATTTCGACTCTTTTAACTTACAGAATTCAAGAACATTTTTGTGTTTGGATTCATCTTGCTAATGTTAATTTCCCTTTTTATTGAACACAAACATCGTCTCGTATCTTTCAGTTTCTTGGTTCATTGTTCACTACAGATGCCTTCTTACTTTTGCTTTATCTAGGTACTTTTACTTTTCATTATTTTTCCTTTCTTTTCACTAACAAATAATTATTCAATAAAAATAATTATTCAATAATTAATTATACAAATAATTATTCAATAACAAATAATTATTCAATCTACGATTTAGCAAATGAGTTTATTAATTTACTAGCTGACAAAAATCCCCCCAAATGATATTTTACGTTGGAACCCTTGGAACGGCGTCACCGAATGTAGGTCTTTAAACCATTTAAACTTACCATTTTCATCAAAATATGTTCTAAATTAAAAGAGCGTCTTCGAACGGCGGAAGAATGGATTTTTTTAAATCTATTTTTGGACTTTTCCAATATACTTTGAAACGTAAATATCAAATTTTGGGGGAGACATTTTTTTTTGTGTCGATTCCAAAAATGCATGATTGGAAACATTGGAAACAGAACTATAACAGTTTCATATATATTTTCAACTAGTACAGTTACATATATGAAGGTTGAAAATTACTATATCTTCACTTGACTAAAAAATAATAAAGATGTTAAAGAGCTAACTAGTTTCGTCCTCTCCTGAGAACATCATCTGAGCTAGTGTCTACTGTCAGAGAAATAATTTTATGAGGTATTGGAGTGTGCCTTGAGTAGAGAGCATATGTATGTGTGTGTGAGAGAGAGAGAACGTATCCCTCTCCTCCTTTTTTTTTATATATATTATTTTTATTTATTTTAATGTGTATACTAATTATTTATATTTATTATTTAGTTTATGTTTATCGGGTATTCATATTATTTAATTAATTCAAATTTTTCATTGGCTTCAATTTGGTTGTTGAATACTTCTTTACCACCTTCAACAGCTTTTTTAATTTCCAGGGTTTCATAAAGGGATAATTTATAGGGATTTTCAGGTTTGGAGTGTAGGACTTTGTTGCATGCTGATACAGGTATATTTTTTTTATCATAAAATCAGCAAATCCGCTTTTTTCTGGGTGTTTATTATTTACTGAAGAAAAATGTTCTTTTATTCTGGTGGCAATGGATCGGGAAGTTTTTCCAATGTATTCACCCAAACTAGGGACATTTATACGGTAGATACCACTTTTGCCAATCGGTTTTATTGTGTCCTTATGGTTGAAAATTATGTTTTTAATGTTATTTTGGTTATAAAATGCAATTTTTATTTTTTCATTGTGATTTTCAATTACTTTTGCTGCTTTATATGATTGGTTCCCTAAGTATATGATAGATCTATATGATTTTGAAGGAGCCTGGTATAGTTTTGTGTAACATATTTTCGTGAGATCTGATTATATAGTCTATTGATGGTCTTAACTGGATATCCGTAGTTGGTAGCTATTTGGAAGATGGTTTGAAGTTCTGAATGAAAATCATCGTCGTTCATGAGTACATTAAGTAATCTATGTATGTAAGCTCGAAAAGCTGTCATTTTATGGGTGTATTGATGAGTAGAATTATAAGGAATACGGGAATCAGTGCTGGTTGGTTTTCGGAAGATTTTGTAATTTAGTTTTTTGGAAGAGGGATTTAAGGAAATAGTTACATAGACTCTCTACTCAGGGCACACTCCAATACCTCATAAGATTATTTCTCTGACACTAGCGCAGATGATGTTCTCAGGAGAGGACGAAACTAGTTAGCTCTTTAACATCTTTATTATTTTTTAGTCAAGTGAAGATATAGTAATTTTCAACCTTCATTATGGTTTTACTTGACATAGTATCCCAATTTAACCAACTTAGTTTCATCTATATTTTCAACTATAACAGTTTTATATATATTTTCAACTATAACAGTTTCATATATATTTTCAACTATAACAGTTTCATATATATTTTCAACTATAACAGTTTCATATATATTTTCAACTATAACAGTTTCATATATATTTTCAACTATAACAGTTTCATATATATTTTCAACTATAACAGTTTCATATATATTTTCAACTATAACAGTTTCATATATATTTTCAACTATAACAGTTTCATATATATTTTCAACTATAACAGTTTCATATATATTTTCAACTATAACAGTTTCATATATATTTTCAACTATAACAGTTTCATATATATTTTCAACTATAACAGTTTCATATATATTTTCAACTATAACAGTTTCATATATATTTTCAACTATAACAGTTTCATATATATTTTCAACTATAACAGTTTCATATATATTTTCAACTATAACAGTTTCATATATATTTTCAACTATAACAGTTTCATATATATTTTCAACTATAATAGTTTCATTTTTCCCCGTTTCTGTATAATTTTCCTATGGAACAAAATAATACTCTCAGTTTTGGGTTATTTTGTTGGGTTTTCTTAGATTTAAAACCATTCTTACAGAGGTGAAACTGTTTCAAAAAATTTCAACAAGGAAGTGGGTAAGTTAGGTAAACGACTTTGAAATAATTCGGGAACCCCTCTAATTTGTACAATAAAACACACTTTTTCAAAAAGAAAACACTTCCCAATTTGAAAGAAAAAATGCCAGACACACGTCTTCATTAGCATTTTGAAAGAAAAAGGAAAGTTAGGGAGATCGACAAAAAGGAAAAAAAATGCCAGAAGGCAATGTAAAATGCGGTGGACCAAATCCTCCCTTCCTCATTTAAATATGTCCCCTCTCAGGATGAGGGAAAAATACTTTTGAATATCTGATAAAGAAAGTAGCGAGTTAAATTGAGGGGACGTATTGCTGACACTTTAGATCTTGTACAGGGTCAATAGTAGGTGACATTTTGATAAATGTAGCCATTCAAGGAAGCAAACCAGCTCCATTAGGTGACGGTGTAAATAAAGAAGGTTTGGTGTTAGGAAGGACAATACAGCCTTTAAAAAACTCTGCTTCAAACCATCTATGAGAGATCATGAGCAAAAACGAGTTTACACGCAGTTTCAATTGATACTGTGAGAAGCAAGGGTTACCGTGCTACGAAAGAGTTACAGCTAAAGAGAGTAGGTACAGTACAGAGGTAGAATTAAGGAAAGCAACCCCAAATAGAATTGGGAAAAGGTGAATCTAAAATATAACACAACTTTTATGTTTTACCAAGGTATGCACGCAGAATCCAATGGTTTGTATAAAAGACGAGCTCAGAAATATAACTCCTTATAATATAAAGTAATTGAATTGGATTTTTGGTACAGTGAGATCGCATTTAAATTTGCTCCAAAAGAACGCATCAGTAGAGTTAAAGAAGCTGAACTCTTTAGAATAAACTTCTCATTAAATATTAATTATCATGGTGTCAATAAATTAAATAATTAGACAGTATCGTTTCGGATTAATTATAAAGGTTGCCACCTTTATAATTAATAGTACTATCTATAGCTTTAGATAGTAGATATTCTTCTATAAAAATATTTATGGTATCAATAATTAATGTTAACTTTTAATTTAAATGAGATTTGATAGGTACCTATTTAAAGAATATTTTTAATGTAAATATGACATCTCCGTGGAGGAGTGTGCAATGTGCATCACACCATTCAGCCTTCTCCAAGGAGATTCCAGGTTCGATTCCTGGGCGGGTCGAAAATTGCATAAAGGCTTCTTTTAATTTTTACTTGGTCTGGTTTTGTTTAAGGGTAACTCAGTCTCCTGAGGACATTTTGTTAAGATGAAAATTTATTTTATATCTTAACCGAATCTACACTTATGATTGCCTCAGTGACGTACAGTTCTATTGGTTTGTTTGTCATATTGGAGGGTAATGTAGCCGTTTCGAATCACTTTGGATGTTAAAGAGATGTTGAATAAAAATAGAATAAAATTATAAAGTAAAATTTGAACATTCACAAAATTTTTAAAATACCTACCTTCAATTATTTTATTTTTAAAAAAGTAAAACTTTTGAATTGAGCAGAGTAACAATATCATTTTATTCCGACCTTTGTCCCACAGCTTCTGTTGTTAAATTTCCAAGCCCCTACTAATTAATTATAGTGGTAGGTATTAACTCTTTCACACGATAATGTAGATAACCTTTGTGTTAGGATTCAATTTTCAAATAACATTTATTTATTTATAAAAAGTCAATTGTACAAAACTACAAACATCAAAGGACTTAAAAGGTCTCCAAGGTAGATAATTACTATTAACAGTCACAAAATGGGACAAATTATACTCATACATCTTTTAGGAATGACTAAACGGAATGGGTAAAGAAAGAAAACAGCTGCTGAATTTTGGTATGAGACATTATTTAGTGGTATTTAGTGTGCAAACAAAAACACTATTTTTAGGAAAGAAAAAAAAAAAATCATTGGGTATATACCATTGGAGAAGGAGAATTGAATGCCGAGAACATTGAGTTTTTAGATGAGTGTGTGTAAAAAAAAAAATCTGGTGTGAACATCACACGACTTTCCTTGTCCTGTATTGTAATGGGCTGAAATTTTCGATGTCGAGTTTTCAATGCCAAAACACGTTTTGAAGTCCCCAGAGCGGAAATACAATTATATATTACATTTCAGCCTAAGTTGTATTTTTCTATTTCTTATATGAAATTGATATGAATTGGCATCACATTTCAAGTTCCAGCCCTTTCCATTTTGTTTTTAGGTAGAACCGCCAAAAAACGGCACTCAACCGCTATTTAGCGGCCAACAATATATTACACTTCAACCTAAGTTGTATTCTTCAATTTCTAGTATGGGATTGATATAAATAGGCACCAAATTTGAAGTTCTAGATCTTTCCATTCTGGTTTTAAGCGGAACCGTCAAAAAGCGGCCTTCAACCACTAATTAGCGGTCAAAAATATAGTGCACTTAAACCTAAGTTGTATTTTTCAATTTCTTGTATGAAATTGATATGAATAGGCACCAAGTTTAAAGTTCTAGTTATTAGCGTTCTCATTTTAGGCAGGATATGTGAAAACCGCTAAAAAGCGGCATAAAACAGCCAACGGTTATTCGAATTCCACCAAGCTCATTTTGGCGTTCATGGCATAAAACTGACATACATTCCTAATTTCAAGTCTCTAGCACTTGCCGTTCTTGTAATATCTTGTTCACAGACAGACAGACGGACAAACAGAGAGACAGACAGACACACACACGGACCAATGGCTGAAACTCGAGATTTGGGCTCTGGGGACCTCAAAACCTGTTTTTGCATTGAAAACTCGACATCGAAAATTTCAGCCCATTACAATAATTTCCTTTTTATAGGATAAAGAAAGTAAAATCATGATTAGGTACAACACTAAAATTCCTCGGACATCGGACCTGTCATAGGGGGGAGGTTACTTTTTAAAAGTTTTGGCTCTATCTCGAAAACGGTGGGTCCTAGAGAAAATGGCATCCTAATTAAAATTTGGGGTCATTAAATTTCCATCAAGTCTGTATAGTTCATGATTCCCCTATCGTCGGTGGTTTTTGAGATATAATGCTGCGCCCACATGACTAATGTTTGAAAAAACAAATCCAACTTTCATTTTGAGGTAAAAATTCTGAGAAATGAAATTAGGAATATTAGGAAGGAAAAAATAATCCTAATTAGTGCTATCGAACAACATTTTTTTTACCAATTAATCGGAAGCAGTCAGTATAACAACAATACATCGATTTTTTAACCAATAAAATTAATCGATTAATCAGGATATTTTCTAAAAACCTAATTAGCGGCATCGAACGACAATATATCGATTTTTTTTAGCCATTAATCGATTAATTGGTTAAACAGTCAGTATATATTCTAAAAACATAATTAGCGGTATCAAACAACAATACATCGATTTTTTTAACCAATTAATCGGGAAGCAGTCAGTATATTTAAGGCTTATTATCCATTAAGCGGAAAAATCGAAAATTTGAAAAATGTACCTACTTTTAAGCGTTATCAAAAATCGATAATAAAAGATTTTCATATTTATTGAACTTTCTGACCCAAAATTACTTTTTGGGCCAACTGGAACAATTTTATGTGTACAAGGTCTATACCTAGTTGTTCTTTCTTTTTATCTTTTGAGAACTGCAGTTTTCAAATCTGTTCCACAAAATTAACATCCGCATTTAGAAATACTATCTTGTTACGAACAAGATTTGAAATCCTCTCCGATTGAACAGTTTCTTGCAATAATGCAATATTTCATTTCATTTCGTTTGTTTGTAATTTGTGTTTTTCAATTCAAGTCACACACATCTGCTATAGAAGCTAATAGACCCAAATTATAGAAAAAAAACTATAAAGGGGATTCTGAAAGAGAGAAGAAAAAAAAAATTGATAGAAATAAAAGGAATTTCAAATCGTCCAAACATCATCGTCCGACGGCAAATCTTGATGATAGATAAAATCCCTGCCGTAACCCCGAGCAGTCAGTATAGCATGTCGAATGCACCAGTTTCCGTTAGATCGCTAAAGTTAAACAATGTCCAGTGAGGTTTTACTTGGTGGGTGACTACGTAAGTTTGAGCGCTCGTGATGCTTGCCCTAACCCACACTGCGTAAGGTCAACCAAATTGTAAGTCAGCGTTTATGGCTCGTAGAATAAACTAGTTCCCGTTAGATTTTTGAAGTTCAGCAACGTCCAGTAACTGTGTGACCACATATGTTCGTGCCTGCGTAATACTGATTATTCCCGGCCCTAACCAGGCTCGGTGAGGTCTGGTTAGGGCCGGGAATAATCAGTATAATTCTACCCAGAATTTTATTAAGGAAAGCAGTTCCGACCCCAAATGGAATTGTGAAAACGTGAAGTTAAGGAAGATTTCGTTTATACGTATGTTTATGACTTCATCATCATAGGTTAACAAACGGGGCTTGTTTGCAACAACTCGCCATTAATTTTTGATACTTGAGAATCCTTACGCATAATGCACTAGCTTCTTCTACTTTCTGCATGGGTAATGGAAAGGATATCGTTTCCGACCCTGCACTAGCTTCTCCTTGCTTTCTGCATGGATAATGAAAAGGATATCGTTTCCGACCCTGCACTAGCTTCTCCTTGCTTTCTGCATGGGTAATGAAAAGGATATCGTTTCTGACCCTGAACTAGCTTCTCCTTGCTTTCTGCATGGGTAATGAAAAGGATATCGTTTCTGACCCTGCACTAGCTTCTTCTTGCTCTCTGCATGGGTAATGAAAAGGATATCGTTTCCGACCTTCACTAGTCGCCTTTGGCATGGACTTGGGTGGCTTGATAGAAGTATTCTTTTCGAGTCCCCCCCTATCCACAAGAGACATTTATGACTTATTATATTGATAAATATTCTGAATCTCTCTTTCTTCTTCGAGGTCTACATTTTTTCTGAACTGCTACCATTTAAGCAAGTTTTCATGAAAGCAAGCTTCAATTTTATTTTGCACGATCAGAATACTTTATCTTCTCAATACTATAGATGCGTATTGTAAAGGATAAAGTAATACAAAGAGGAAGGTGTTACAAACCTTTACCTTAAAAGGTTTTGTTTGAATTCGTAATAATCGTACGTCTGAAAGATATTGGGTACCTTTTTAACTCCAGGGGTAATTTCAGCGTTAAGAAATCTATCTATGTTTCTAGAATGTTTAAAAAATATGAAAATATAACAATTGATTTCACAGGATGGTCCATTTTAAACACAGTCTTAATATCTCCAAAACTGTTGGGAACATAAATAGTGGTGACCTTGGTAGATCCGGTCAAGGTTGTCCTTCATGGTTACATCAAGGTAATCTTTTTTTTTTTTAAAAAAAGGACGCTGATTTTGTGTCACGAGAAAAAAAATGAAAAAAGAAAGGCGCGTTAGAAGAATCGAACGCAAACTTTCGCCATTCTGGATCGAGTGCTGACAATGAAAAACATCTATGAATCATAATCATATAGGATATTTGTTTTTTCGGCTTAACATCTCTTTAAAATCAATTCGAACCGGGGGTTTTACCCTCCATCGGGGAAATTTACAAAGCAGCTATCCACATTGAATTCACTTAGCGCGGGTTTGGCCAGAAAAATTGCCAGCATCACGAACCCACGTGTCATCACGAGGGCTCGAACCAACGTGGACACCCACTTGGCAAAACTTCGCTGTACGTTGGTTAACTTCAGTAATCTAACGGGAATTGGCTTATTCAACGTGCCATAGAATAATATATGATGAATATCTATGTATTAGATATTCGTAAAAAAATCGGATAAGCCGTACGATATTTAGTGTGGGTATAAAACGTGACAGAAAAAACAGAAAAATATGGTAGGGTTAAAAACACATAACTCGGACAATTATTAACCCAAAATAGATTTTTCCCCTGAAATCAAGCCTGCCCTAATCCATTGTGAATGACTATTAATTTATAGTCTAACGCTTCGCTTTGGATTAGAACTCCTTCCACAATTCACAATAGCAGAGGAATGAGAATGAGGGTGTCGAGGGAACAAATAACAATTTGATGCCTTATCAATTGGTTCAAAGATTTTCTAACGCTTCGCTTTGGATTAGAACTCCTTCCTGACAATTCACAAGAGCAGAGGGATGGAAATGAGGGTGTCAAGGGAACAAATAACAATTTGATGTCTTATCAATTGGTTCAAAGATTTTCTAAAGCTTCGCTTTGGATTAGAACTCCTTTATTCACAAGAGCAAAGGAATGAGAATGAGGGCATTGAGGGAACAAATAACAATTTGATGCCTTATCAATTGGTTCAAAGATTTTCTAAAGCTTCGCTTTGGATTAGAACCACTTCCTAACAATTCACAAGAGCAGAGGAATGAGAATGAGGGTGTCGAGGGAACAAATAACAATTTGATGCCTTATCAATTGGTTCAAAGATTTTCTAAAGCTTCGCTTTGGATTAGAACTCCTTTATTCACAAGAGCAGAGGAATGAGAATGAGGGTGTCGAGGGAACAAATAACAATTTGATGCCTTATCAATTGGTTCAAAAATTTTCGTACATTTTTTTTAATAACACGGATTAAGGAATTACATTGATTTTAAGTAGGATCGCCGTTAAGGCTAAATTCAGATGATCGCGCGGTACCGCGCGCAGCTGCGCCGGAGGAGCATTCACATGACACCGTATGTACGCACGGCAGTCTGGCATCAAAATATCTTCTTGGCTACTTTATTTTGCCTCAAACCGCGCGGATCAACTGAACAAGTTTGTAGAACTAAATTTGATCAATAATTAACTTTGAATTCAAATGGGCCTTTATTTTAATGTATATAATTTCGGAATTAAGGAATATTTCAAGGTAAAGGAATCCCCTTTGGATTCCTTGAAGACACATTTTTTCAGTGCGAAGTGACAAATTGGGTTTATTATTTTACTGGCTTAAATTTTACATTCATACCATATTTCAAGTCCCTGGCTCTTACCATTCTCTTTTTGGGCAGGATTAATTAAAACCGCTAAAAAGCGACAAAAACCGCTAAGGATGTATTCGATTCGATTGCACCCAAAAGTTTTGGGGCACAGTTAGAGCCCAGATGGGACCCATCCATACTAATATTATAAATGCGAAAGTAACTCTGTCTATCTGTATGTATGTATGTATGTATGTTACGCTTTCACGCTTAAACTACTGAACTGATTTTGATGAAATTTGGTATGGAGATAGACTAAACTTTAGGAAAGGACATAGGCTACTTTTTATCGTGAAAAAAAGGCGCCGAAACTATAAATGGCCATGCCTATAAGGCGCCAAGCGAAGCGGGCGTATCCTGCTAGTAATCTATATTCCAAATTTCATCCAAATCTGTCAACACTAGGTGGCAAACGTGCGCGGCGTAAAATAAACCCACTGCTTCTTATTTCCCAACATTATCTCCCTTTAATTCAACACATTTTTTACATCTTTTAGCTATCATTTCTATATCTTCTTCTTCTCCCTTTATCCGTTTCAGCTCATAAGACTGTTTGGGTCGGCTATTCTGGAACGCAGATAGTATTCTCTCCTTTTTGGGATATTTTCTGTGGCAATGTTATTAATTTTCAGCAGTTTTTCTATGTCCGTCAAACATTTGTTAGTATCCTTCAAAATACTATAAAACAGTCTACTTGATCTCTTTATCATACCTCATTTTTTTCACGCAGCTCAAATTTCGGAAGAGATAATAGTCTCAGAGGGCTAGGTCTCCACCCTAGGGGAGAGGGGGTTATGTCAGTGAAACCACACTCACGGATTGTAACCTTTGAAACGACGGATGTGTGGAAAGGAGTGTTGTCCTGTAGGACCCGAACATGTTGTAAAAATATACTCGGAACCTAAACAAAGATGAACTTTTCATCAAAATTAAACTAATCAAACTATTTGAATAATAATTTTACCTCGTATTATCATAAGACAGTGTAATGAATGTAAACATATTGTCAGAACTGTAATATATTAATTAACCCTTTGTTGGTCGGGCCACATTTTGGAACCCCCCTTATCTTATTTTTCCGAGGGTTGTAGATAACTAGGTTGACGCTATCTATAAAACTAGTAATTAATACACTCACTATTTTTCTTTCCGATTTAAATTTTAAAATCTCATTTAAAAGTTTCTTTAAAGTTTGCAAAAGTCGCACTATATTACAAATTCTTCTCACAAGAAAACAAATTGGAAAATGTGACTTTTAATAAAAAGTTTGGAAAATTGTTTCAACAAATTATTCTTTGGGGTACAATCAGAAAAGGTCAAAAGTTGCTCCTGTTAGCCTCCGGAGAAATTATTGTGGAAAAATTACAATCAGGTGAATTAATACTTAAAAACAGTTTGAGGAGAAATGTGGTGCCAAACTTTTTTTTTTATTATTTATATTTTATGCTAGTATTTAACTGTAAACTAAAAAAACTTAAAAAGGCCACAAAGTGCACCAATAAGGTCCAAAAACCTTTTTGTATTTGGCTTAACGTCTCTTTAATATCTATTGGTCATTCGAGGCGGGGATTTTACCCTCCATTCGTTGGAAATTACAAACCAGCTCACCCACATTGACCTCACCCNCGTGGACACCCACATGGTACGAACTCGTTGGACGTTGCTTAACTTCAGTGATCGAACGGGAACTGGTATATTCAACCTGCCATAAGCGCTGGCTAGGTCCAAAAACAAATCATCTTTTTAATATCATCAGCACAGGTTAACAGCTGTGGGGCTGGTTTAATACTAAGGAATCCTTACAAATAATTTTGCCTGGGTATAATGGAAAATATATTATATCGTTTACGAACCTGCCCTTTGTCGCCTTTTACGACCGTCATGGGCTTGGAAGTATTCTTTCTAAGTTCCCCTATTTATATCGAAATTTTAAAATGTAAGATATCTTTGGATATTGACTTTCTTTCCTTTGACAATAAAAATTAGTTGATCGGAGAACTGTAGACCTCACACACTTAAAATGGCAACCATGAGTGTCCGCTTGGATCAATAAGGTAAAAACTCAGCTAATTTTATTATTACAATGTCATCAATATCGGAAGATATATTAAGTTGGCCCGTCCACGGTGGAATTTCGGTGTTTTGGTGAGTGCTATCGTTTGTACCGATTTGTACAGAAATATTTTCGTTTGTACCGTTACCGTTCTCGAGATAATCGAATTTTTTGGGGCCGGACGAGCCTAACGGTAGCCCGGCCCATTTGGCTTTTTCAACTTTTGAAAACGATAATTGATGCACCTTCGTTTGTACCATTACCGTTCCAAAGTTATGGCCAGTAAAAGTGAAACTTAATGGACCAATGTCCGTGAATGGACTTGGCAGTTTGAATCACAACTTGACACTACAATGTTCAATTTACATTTATTTTAAGAATTCAAAATAAAAATTTTCATTTCATTATTGCTGACAATTTATTTAAATGGCGTTTCCTTTTCTTTTTTATCTTCGAGTAAAATTAAAATGCTGAGAAATAGAATACCTATATACCTTAGTGGCGCACCCACGATTTCCATTCGGGGAGGGGGGTCATATCAACTTTTTAGTAGTAAAATGTGCCCTAACCGGGGGGAGGGGGATTTTGAGTAAGTTTTAGGAAATTTTCTGAGATTTTGAGGGTATGTTTTAAGTGTCTTTTTTGATACACTCATACCTATCCCTAAAATTGCCCGTCTAATCCGGCCAAAACATGGGGGGGGATGATTTGAAATCTTCAGGATTTTGAGGTATTCTCGGTGTTGCTGTTGGTGATCGCGGTATTCGCGAACACCAGTTAAAATGGTAGCAGTTAAAATGAAAACTCAGAGTTTTGTCCAGTCCAATCTAACCTGTACTGATGTTGATGGAATGAAGATAACGTTGCACACCATCAGCTCTAAAGATCCGAAAAGTACTCTAAGGATCTTAAAAATAACTCTACGGCTCCTAAAAAGTATCTTCAAACTACATTTTACTGTATTAGTGGTTCTGTGAACGCTTAAATGGCCCCGTGCAGGCCAATGTGGCCCCAAAACACATTAAATGTATATTTTCCATACTAAATTTCATGAAAATCGAATAATCCAATCGAGAGATCCCGTGGTACAAAAGTTGCTTTAGTCGCTTCATTCAATTCATGCGAGTCGGATCTAATTTCAAAGACTTTTTACTTTCTCTTCCATAGAAGATAAAGTATTGTATTCGTGCAGAAATTTTAGAG
>CM022874.1:41937174-41962682 GCA_012654025.1 Pachypsylla venusta
TTTCAAGTCTCTACGTTTAGCCATCGTGGAGCTACGTTGATTATCAGTCAGTCAGTATACCAACTGGGCTTTGCGTTTTATAAGTATAGATTGACAATAGCACCTACCTACTAAAAGGGTCCTGTGTGCCAAATTTCAAGTCTCTAGGTTTAGCCATCGTGGAGCTACGTTGATTATCAGTCAGTCAGTATACCAACTGGGCTTTGCGTTTTATAAGTATAGATAGATCTATTTTTATAGGGGGACTTACTTGTTTCAGTTTAACATATTATATATCTAATGTGTATTTAAACTAGTTGTATTTTGAACTGTGGAACTTACTCACTTAAAGTGGTAACCATTTGGATCCAACTACAATGCAAAAACTTATACACCGAATTCCAGCATGCATAGATTAACGTTCATACGAAATTTTACCAAAAACCGACAGGGCGTTCAAGAAATATCGTGCTACAAATAGAAGAACAAAAGAAAAATCCTTGTGTTAAAACTTGACATAGTGTTAAAACTAGAATAGATTTCTGCGGGATGTAGACCTCACTCACTTAGAATGCCCAACGTTTGGCTCTGGGTAACCCAAAAGGACCGTAAAACTAATCTGCTAATTTTATGAATATAATGAATGTCCATGTCCGAATTTCATCAAATTCGGATAAGGCGTTCGAGAGTTATCCTAATAAAAATATACAGACCAAAGAAAAATCGTTGGACGAATATTTGGAAGATTAAGCAGTCCCCACGAGCCACCCACAAGTGCAATAAAATTATTAATTTATTTAAAATATACAAATTGCTGACATCTTGAAATCAAACAGATTTTATTTAACAGAAGGAAATTGAAGAAAATAAAATTAAAAAAACATTTAAAAATAATAAAAAACAATAATATTTATATTTAAATTATTTCACATGGTCATTCTGTATTTTATTTTGACATTTCTACAAAATTATACAGAGTCTTCATAACGTTCTGCCCACTGCTCTTAAAATTTGGTTTTTTATTTTTTAGAAAAATTTATTATTAAAATTTACTATTGTTAATGATACTTTAAGAAACTCTGCTTCAAACCAATCATGAGAGGTCATTAGCAAAAAGTTTGTTATCGTTGAAATGGGTTACAGATAAAAAGAGTAGGCAGTGAACAGATGTTTGTGGCATGGTAGAATTAAGGAAAACAACGCCGACCCCAAATAGAAGTGGGAAAAGATGGCTTGATTATATAACTTTGAAATTGAAACTGATGTAATTTTTTTGTAAAAGATGGCTTGATTTTTTAATTTTGAAATTGAAACTGATGTCATTCCTTTTTGGTAACAGATGGCTTGATTTTATAATTTTGAAATTGAAACTGATGTCATTTTTTCGTAAAAGATGGCTTAATTTTTAATTTTGAAATTGAAACTTATGTCATTCTTTTTTGGTAAAAGATGCTTTGATTCTTTAATTTTGAAATTGAAACTTATGTCATTCTTTTTTGGTAGAAAATGGTTTGATTTTATAATTTTGAAATTGAAACTGATGTCATTTTTTTTGGGAAAAAAATGCTTTCATTTTTTTCCAACGTACTTTAATCACAGTATTATACGCTTCGGCAATTAGATTTAATTCATTATTTTGATAGACTTTAAAAAATGAGAAAGAAAATCAACGCTTTTGGAGCTTTCATTCAGAGCAGTTGGAGAGGGAAAAGACAGAGGCGTGCAAGGAGCAAATGAGAATGAATTTGTCTAACAATTATTGGGGTTAGCCGCACGGGCATTAGGGTTGGCGATCTCTCTTAAAGAGATTTGAATCAGTTTGCCTGGTATGACAGATCCTCGGGGGGGGGGGGGGACAAACACTATAAGAACTCTCCACAACTAGGTCAGTTTCCAGCGCAATGTCAAAGATCAATTGTTTCTATGTGTGTACGTTTTGGCATATCCTTCGGATTTAGGTTGAGAGGGTGCTCGGGTCTTTATGAAGTCACTGTATACATCAGAACTCTCCACAGCTAGGTCAATCTCCAGCGCAATGTCAAAAATCAATTGTTGCTATGTATACATTTTGGCATATCCTTCGGACTTAGGTTTGGAGGGTGCTCGTGCTCGGGTCTTTATGAAGTCACTGTATACATCAGAACTCTCCACAGCTAGGTCAGTCTCCAGCGCAATGTCAAAGATCAAGTGGCTCTATGTATACGTTTTGGTATGTACCTACCTACTTAGGTTTGCAGATGACCCATCAAATACTTCCTGAGGAGTTCTTGCAAGTCTCCAGTCGAGTTTAATTATTCCATAATTTAGTTCATGTCCAACAAAAAAGTAAACATTATCGTTTCAGTTGGTCATTAGTTCTGGTTTAGTGGATAGCCAGAATGATGGCGTTAAAATATACTGGATGGCAAATACATCATTAGATCTGGTTTAGTGGATAGCCAGAATGATGGCGTTAAAATATACTGGATGGCCATTACATCATTAGTTCTGGTTTAGTGGATAGCCAGAATGATGGCGTTAAAATATACTGGATGGCAGGCCATTACAGCATTTCTAGCACTATCTGCTTTTGAGGGTAATAATTACGTTGTACTATCTTTGGAAAATCGAGGCGGTAGTTTTACCCTTCACTCGAAAACACATGCAAAACACCAAGCCTGGGTTGGGTCGGGAAAAGCACACATCACGAGGGCGCGAACCCACGTGGTCACCCACTAAGTAAAGCCTCGATGAACTTTCTAAATCAACTTCAGTAATCTGACGGTAACTGATGTTATACAACGAGTAATTGAGGATATTATCAGATAAGAAGTATTGTAAAAAATAATTTAAATAAAAAAGAACCGGCCGTTTTTGTCCCGTTAAATACACCGGTTCTCGTGAGGTCACTCAAGCTAAGCAACGTCCAATGAGGTTTTATTTATGGGTGGTCACCACAATATTATAATAATAATACTCAATATTATCCCTGTCAATTTCAACAAAATCGGATGAACCGCACGAGAGTTCTATCAAACAATTGACCAAAGACCGACACAATACTAATGTTCTTTGAAAGTTATCGGAAACAAATTTTGAAAGATGAAATTACATATATTATACGCGCCTCTCAACTAGTGAGTTTGTGAACTGTAGATCTCGATCACTCAAATGACCATCATTTAGAGCTGGGTTGCCCAATATCGAAACAAAAACGAATCAGCAAATTCTATGACGACTGAAATCAATGTCCACAGGAGAGGGTATTAAGGGTTCAATCCCCCCCCCACACACAAATTTTTAGAAATCAGTTTTTTTTATCGATTATGGCCCACTAGGACCACGGGAAATATTAAAGACATCAATGTCAATTGTTTAAACCACTCTCCCTTTCCTTTGCCTTCTTCCAATACTCCTTCATTAATTGGCGATGTTGTTGCTTCCTGTCCTCTGTTCATATAGTTCCTGTCTTTACTTTTGTCTCTGTCCAAAACTTTCAAAAGCTTCTTCGACCCACACCATTTGAGTTTTTGGATTCCTGTCAAAGAAATTACAGAGTTTTTTTAGTCAATCTGTCCCCATCCATTCTTTTTAAGTGACCGTAAAAACTGAAATTCAGTATTGATAATTTACTATGCTAACTTCATATAATCCCTGTCTGTGGTAAAACTCCCTTTACATGAAAACTCTGCGCCCGAAATAACATCCTGGATACTGGCCTGAATGTCCATATTAAATTTCATTAAAACCGGATCAGACTTGCGAGAGTTGACATAGAAAAATAAGACGAGCAGTCATCCAATTTTTTTTTTTAAAAAAAACGAGACCTCACGTCGTTCTGTTAAAAATGAACCTGTGATAATTCAATTGCTTTCTTGATTTTTTTTTTTTAATTTGAATTAAAATTTACTATACTATTATCAGACCTGTCCCTCTAGAGACAAATTGCTAATCGTAGGTGTATTAAATTCCAGAAATCTTATTTCCATATCCCGAATAAGCAATTTTCAAAATTTTACGTTTAATTCAGAAGATTTCTTTTTTCAAATTGAGAGATCATTAAATAGAATTTTTCTCAATGCAAATTAAATATCCGCCACTCTCCACAAGAACTCATACACCTTGTATATATCTCATATACAGGATGTCATCGTAAGGGGTGGTCTTTATTCTTGGTTCTAAAGAGGATGGACTGACTCTCTTGTAATAAGAACCATTTTGAATTTATCAAAATAATTAGAGATAATAACAATAATAAAACGTTTAATGTGCTATAATATTAAATACAATGTGGGTTGAGAGAGTTGTTGTTTGGGCGTGAGAGATCATGTGATGGGTTTAATAGAAGGAAAATATATTTTCTGGTATTCTCTCAACATTACATTGGGAGTGAGATTTTTATGAAGGCAAATGGGAACGACATAAGTATTTTATCCAGAGTCACTATTGAATGCATTTTTAACGTTTCTTTTATCATCTATGTTAATTCGAGAAGTGGGCTTATACATCCAGTTCCTGGAAACTTACAAACCAGAAACTATCGTCCCCTGTGGATAGGGAGACTTAAAAAGAATAATTTCAAGGCACCCAAGTCCATGCTAGTCATAAAAAGTGACCAAGGGAGGGCTCGGAAACGATATCCTTTCCATTATCCTTGCAGAAAGCAAGGAGAAGCTACTACGTAACTGAACTGATGTACGGGTGCGGCAATTAGTATTTGAAAGAGCTGGCAAATAAAAACGAAATAAGATATTTGAAAAATTATTTTGTATTCTAAAAGCTTGTGTATTCTAGTTTTTTTTTTTTTTTTTTTTTTTTTTNGTCTTTAGCGGAAGGTTTCCATGACTCTCGTCAGCATACCAGCATCAATTTGTATGATTTATTCCAAAATTGCCTCCTTTAATTCTTCAATGGTCTAGGGATTCTAGGGCGATGTTTGAAGACCTCAGCCTTCAGGTAAACCACACAGGGACTCAAATCCGTCGAGCGAGGGCCCAAGAAATGTCATGCCGTAAGGAGATCACGTGACCGGGGAACATGTCCTGGAGAATCTCGCGAGAACGATTGGCTGTATGGGCCGTAGCCCCATCCTGCTGGAACCAGAAGTCCTCTATGTTGTGCTCTTCCCGTATTCCTCAAGCTTTGGAAGCAAAAAATGCTCTAACATGCTGCAATATCGTTGGAACGTCACGGTACCTGTAACGCCACCTTCCTCAAAGAAGTAAGGGCCTATGATCCCAATGGCGGACACGGTGCACCAAACCGTAACCTTTTGGCTGTGAAGTGGTCCCTGATGAAGCTCTCGAGGGTGCCCAGTAGAGGCAGTTTTGCCTATTGACGCTGTCCGACAGGTGGAAATGTGCTTTGTCGCTCGTCCATAAAACTGCAGTGGGTGGCACTTCCTGAAGTATCGCTTTGCAACAATCCCGTCGTCTGCCCCAGTCAGCTGGGACAATTCATGGACCATAAAAAACTTGTACGGGTGTAACTTGAGGTCGCAGTGTAAAATTCGTATCAAGGTTCTGTCCGAAATTTGAAGAGCAGCCGCATGTTTCCGTACAGAGTGCCTTGGGGACTGCACAATGGATTCCCTCACTCTGACGATGTTTTCAGGTGTCCTCTTCCATTTTAACGAGCCTTTCCGTTTCAAACATAACGCTGATGATGGGGTCTTAAAGTTGTGAACCCAACTCAAAATTGTTTTTCGACCAGGAACTGGATCAGTGGATTGCAAACTATACTTTGTGCGGAACGCCCTCTGAGTGGCTATAATGGATTCACTTTTTAAAAAAACACCTCGACAACGAACGCACGATGCTTACGTGACCAAACCATTGCAACAACTAAAACTATAAATATCACAAACCCCCCGCACCTCCCACTTCCCCTTCCACGATTTTTTGAAATGTGGGAAAACTAATTGCCGCATCCTGTATTCAACAAGCCATTCATGTCGTCTTCACTGACTTTTATAAACGCCTCAAACAAAAGTCAAGACAGGTCGTTTCTGCCAAAATCACAAACTTACATCTTATTGGAAAGCTGTCGGAGACTTGCAAAGTATGACCACTTTCCATTGCCTGAAAAAGAAGATTGTACTGAGGAGAAACTGAAAAACGATATATCGATACTTTTTGTTTGTTATTATATCGACCGGGGCAATGTTATTCAAGCGAAAAGTTAGAATCCATAATGTTCTTCAAGTCCAAAAGGATTATAGATTTTTGTAAAATTTTCCCCGGTCCGGAAACGACTTAGGGCAACTAACACACGACTACGAGCGACTGGTCCAAATGAATGGAAACTCTGCTGTTCTTTGAAAACTGATCCAAATGAATGGAAAGTCGGTCGTACTTTGGAAGCAACTACAAGCTTACGCTACTACGGGCGACTGATCCAAATGAATGTAGATAGGAAAGTGGAACCTCGTCCACTGAAAGCGTTATACGTTGTACTCTTACAGTGAATGGGGTTCCATTTACCTACATTCATTTTTATCTCTCGTAATAGCGTGAGTTTGTAGTTGCGCATAGTCGTTTGGAAATGAGGACCTCCCTTGTGTTTGTCTGAATTTGTTTTGATTTAACCCATTACCATTTCAGCTACATTCCAAGCATATACCATATTGCATGTACGTTATGGCTAAGTACACGGCAAGAAACTCCATTAAGATCTGTAATCATGCGAGGATGCTATATATTCATAATGCAATGATCACAATTAGTGGAGTGTTTCTGTTCTTTTTATAATTTCATTAATTTTATTAAATTAAGTGCACTCATATTACAACAGATGCAATTTCATGATGCAATTATTAGTCTTCTGGCTTTGTTAATGCAATCATCAAATTACTGTAAACTTGTAAACATATCGTACTCATCATCATCAACAAGAACAGCACGTACTTCTATATCATCAACAAGAACACCAAGTACTTTTATATCATCAACATCAATAGCAAGTACTTCTATATTATCAACATCAATAGCAAGTACTTTTATATCATCAATAAGAACAGCAAGTACTTCTATATGATCAACAATAACTGCAAGTACTTCTATATCATCAACATCAACAGCACGTACTTCTATATTATCAACAAGAACAGCAAGTACTTCTATATCATCAACATCAATAGCAAGTACTACTATATCATCAACAAGAACAGCAAGTACTTCTATATCATCAACAAGAATAGCAAGTACTTGTATATATCATCAAAATCCATATAGAACAATTTGTGACATAATGGGAAATATCTTTTAAAGTATTTATGAGATGGTTCCCATTTGCTGTTGTGGGATAAATTTAATGTTCTACTCAAAGGAATCGAATTGCAATTTCTTTAAAAACATCTACTTCAAGACCACCACCATCATCAAGCCTAACACCACCCCATCAACAACAAGCACTCTTCCTGCGATTAGTTCGATCTTCTTTGTGGAATTATTTTTGATCGTTTTGGACCATCAGCTTTCCTTTGCTTGGAAAACTCGGAAATCGCCGAAAATGTTACCAAAAACTAACAATAAAAATGTGTTGAATTTCTTTGTGGTACAATTTTTGTGGAAATCAAAGCATTACTAAGAACCTTATGTAATAATAATATCTACAATATCTACTAATCATTTTTTTCCCTCTAGTAATTTGTTCGCATGTGGCTGAGTGGATTCCAAAAAGCTGAAGCATTAAGTCGAACATTTTTAAGACCACGGAAATTGAAATCGGGGCTCCCAAGTGTAAAAACAAAAATAATGTTGAACCTGTTGAAATGCCAGCAGTTGCTTATAGTGATTTTATTCCTTCTTCAATTTGATCAGGGCAGCCTTCTGATATCATTCTATTCTATTTTACACACTTTGCCAATTTCCGGTCTTTTATCCATTATTATTTGTTTATCGTAATAACAATGCTCAAACTGTTCGTTTGCTGCGTGCGAGGTGCCACAATAGAGTTAACTATTTCACTTCCCAGCACCTTTTAATTTATAAAATATCTTTTCCAGGATATCAACTATAGCAATTTAATAATTAATGACTTCCACATATTTGACTTCATTTTTTATATTTTCTTGTGGATTAACGATTTCATTAATAGCATATGCTGAGTGTATTTCATTAATTGATCAGTAGTTAGTTTTAATATTTTGCTTTGATGATCTTGACTTTAATTGATCAACTCAGATCAGTTATTTGAACATATAAAACGAACGCCATTTTTATTACCCAAACATTACTCATCTGTTGGAATAGTTTGGTGATTTTTATTTGCACCTTTTTGAATTTTATTGATTGGAATTTTTATTTCCCAAATTCTCAAACTTGTTTGAGTACTACTGCGATATAAACAGAAAGTNGAATGGGCCATGGACACATAGTGGTAGATAGAGTGGGCTGATAGCAATAATTGTCACGTATCCCTTTCTCAGCCTGCCAGAAGGAATGCGGTAGAGATACGAGTGTGGGCCGCACCAGACTCCATCAGACACGATCTTGGTGGTAATGAATGGGCCATGGACACATAGTGGTAGATAGAGTGGGCTGATAGCAATAATTGTCACGTATCCCTTTCTCAGCCTGCCAGAAGGAATGCGGTAGAGATACGAGTGTGGGCCGCACCAGACTCCATCAGACACGATCTTGGTGGTAATGAATGGGCCATGGACACATAGTGGTAGATAGAGTGGGCTGATAGCAATAATTGTCACGTATCCCTTTCTCAGCCTGCCAGAAGGAATGCGGTAGAGATACGAGTGTGGGCCGCACCAGACTCCATCAGACACGATCTTGGTGGTAATGAATGGGCCATGGACACATAGTGGTAGATAGAGTGGGCTGATAGCAATAATTGTCACGTATCCCTTTCTCAGCCTGCCAGAAGGAATGCGGTAGAGATACGAGTGTGGGCCGCACCAGACTCCATCAGACACGATCTTGGTGGTAATGAATGGGCCATGGACACATAGTGGTAGATAGAGTGGGCTGATAGCAATAATTGTCACGTATCCCTTTCTCAGCCTGCCAGAAGGAATGCGGTAGAGATACGAGTGTGGGCCGCACCAGACTCCATCAGACACGATCTTGGTGGTAATGAATGGGCCATGGACACATAGTGGTAGATAGAGTGGGCTGATAGCAATAATTGTCACGTATCCCTTTCTCAGCCTGCCAGAAGGAATGCGGTAGAGATACGAGTGTGGGCCGCACCAGACTCCATCAGACACGATCTTGGTGGTAATGAATGGGCCATGGACACATAGTGGTAGATAGAGTGGGCTGATAGCAATAATTGTCACGTATCCCTTTCTCAGCCTGCCAGAAGGAATGCGGTAGAGATACGAGTGTGGGCCGCACCAGACTCCATCAGACACGATCTTGGTGGTAATGAATGGGCCATGGACACATAGTGGTAGATAGAGTGGGCTGATAGCAATAATTGTCACGTATCCCTTTCTCAGCCTGCCAGAAGGAATGCGGTAGAGATACGAGTGTGGGCCGCACCAGACTCCATCAGACACGATCTTGGTGGTAATGAATGGGCCATGGACACATAGTGGTAGATAGAGTGGGCTGATAGCAATAATTGTCACGTATCCCTTTCTCAGCCTGCCAGAAGGAATGCGGTAGAGATACGAGTGTGGGCCGCACCAGACTCCATCAGACACGATCTTGGTGGTAATGAATGGGCCATGGACACATAGTGGTAGATAGAGTGGGCTGATAGCAATAATTGTCACGTATCCCTTTCTCAGCCTGCCAGAAGGAATGCGGTAGAGATACGAGTGTGGGCCGCACCAGACTCCATCAGACACGATCTTGGTGGTAATGAATGGGCCATGGACACATAGTGGTAGATAGAGTGGGCTGATAGCAATAATTGTCACGTATCCCTTTCTCAGCCTGCCAGAAGGAATGCGGTAGAGATACGAGTGTGGGCCGCACCAGACTCCATCAGACACGATCTTGGTGGTAATGAATGGGCCATGGACACATAGTGGTAGATAGAGTGGGCTGATAGCAATAATTGTCACGTATCCCTTTCTCAGCCTGCCAGAAGGAATGCGGTAGAGATACGAGTGTGGGCCGCACCAGACTCCATCAGACACGATCTTGGTGGTAATGAATGGGCCATGGACACATAGTGGTAGATAGAGTGGGCTGATAGCAATAATTGTCACGTATCCCTTTCTCAGCCTGCCAGAAGGAATGCGGTAGAGATACGAGTGTGGGCCGCACCAGACTCCATCAGACACGATCTCGGTGGTAATGAATGGGCCATGGGCACATAGTTTCAGATAGAGTGGGCTGATAGCAGTTGTCACCTATCCCTTTGTCAGCCTGCCAGAAGGAATGCGGTAGAGATATGAGAGTTGGTTGCACCAGACTCCATGAGACACGATCTCGGTGGTAAAAAATGGGCCATGGACACATAGTGGCAGATCTTGAGTTAATATCTTGAGAACGGTATCGAATTTCGAAAAACACGCAAACACTTCTCCATTTACTTATTCGAAAGGGGAACATTTTCAAAATATTAACTTTTAAATAAATTAAAACAAAATACTTACCAAAAACATTATTTATTATAATTTATGAAGAAACTAGTTTCGAATCATTCGATTCATCATCATCTAGTCGAGTTAAAGAATGGGCAAGTTGACATAGTTGACAAGATAAAATGTCCATAACCTAGTTTGCTAAGGTACAGAGAAACACATACTCCTTTTGTAAAATATTTTTAAAAATAGAATTAAAATATTTTGAGGTTTTGAAGAGATCTGTACTCAAAACAGGGCCGGAGTTATTTAAAGTTGAATTTTCAAATACTTTTGCAATCATAACTAGGTGCCAGTTCAAAGTCTCAAGTTTGGATGAAAAAGAGTCCTCTGTAACGTCTTGAATTCCAAAGATGTTCATTATTCTTTTTAAAAAAGTCATTGTGTCCACCCTGGGTGTTACGGTTTCAAAGATCTAAAAAATACTGAAACCGAAGATGTTTCTACTTTTTCTTTTCTTTCCTTCTATATTTCTTGTATAACCCTATTTTGAGTACAAATAAATCACAAAATACTATCACTTTCTTCACGAAAAGCTTCAACAACAGCGGTGGTTCTCTATAAGATTTGAAAGTTGAGACCCATGGGGAGTCTCTTGAAAGTGCCCAAAAATTGATAACTTCTAGAATTCTAGAAAAAGATTCCCCTTTGAAATAAGAAAAAACTTTTTTTTGAGTTTTTCGAAAAACTTGTTCTCCTGATACTGAAAACCGCTTCTCTGTTTTTTTTTTTTTTTTTTTTTTTTTTTTTTTTTTTTTTTTTTTTTTTTTTTTTTTTTTTTTNTCAGCTAATTGCCGATTTTGTCAACATTGAAGAGTCCTCTAATCTCTCCCAAGCCGCAGTTGAATAAATCGAGGTCCGCACCGCAATCAGTGTTGCCAATTCTCTCCATTCGACAAATGAGAGAATTTCTGCCAATGTTCGTTTTAATTCTTTTGATGGCAAATATATGATTTGATCCTGTCTTTCTAACATGAACTTTGAATTTTATTTTGTTTAATATTTCTGGGGAGTATATTTGATTATTTAGCATTTTGTAAAGGAAGACAAGATCCAGCATATCTCTTCTTTCCCGCAGACCATTGACATTGTGAGATGACATTATCGACTCGTAGTTATGATTGATTATTTTTTGGAAATTTTTATATGCAAGAATTCTCAAGAATTTATGCTGCACAGACTAAAGGGACTTAATATCAGTCTCATATTGGGGTGACCATACGACAGAACAATACTCAACACATGAACGAACATACGCATAATATAAGTTTAATAAGGTTTTTGAATTTCTAAAGTCCTGAGTTTGTCTATAGAGAAACCCCAACATGCGCAGAGATTTACTTCTCACATCATCATAATGAAGATTAAACTTGAGATTCTGCTGAAAAGTTACCCCTAGATCTTTAATTTGATTCACTCTACACAATGTCTCGTTATTGATGTTATAGTCTGCAAGAATAGGAGATTTTTTGTTGTAGTAGCTCATCACTTTACATTTAGATTGAGGGTCATTGAATTGTCAACACACCAGCAGCGCAGACGAAGAACAACATCCTGTAACAGAGACACATCACGAGCACCATCCACTCTCACCGCTATCTTAAAATCATCGGCAAATAACCACCCTCGAACATTATCTGGTAGAATGCTGACTATATCATTTATGAAACATAAAAACAAAATCCCAGACAAATGACCACCCTGAATACATCCAGAAGTAATGTCTATTGGGTCAGATAGAACACTTTCGAGGGTGCTATTTCCGGAACATGATATATTATTATTTTTTTTCACAATTTTTTAGATTATTTGATCATTTTATAGATTATTTGTTTTGAGATACTTTGTACATAGTTTCGCCTACACAGATGTGAGCGAGAATATTCACTTGTTGACGAACGTAATCAAATTAAACCAAAAATAAACCAATATTTCTAACAGTCATCATCATTTTTTAGATTATTTGGGTCCCAGTCTCAGCCTATTGAACTATTAGAACACAATCATTTTCTTCAAATAGAATGATTCGTCGCTCGAGGCTCATCATTTTGTTCCCAAAATTCAGATTAATAGTTATAATGTGATATGATGGCATGCTCAAGATCAATAATTAGGTAAAGAATAAATTCTATGTTATTCAGAATTTATAATAATTGCAGGGTTTACAGAATAAATAATAACATTGAACACACAGTTTTATCTATTCTGAGTCTGTGTCTGATGTGAGACACAGAATCCTCATCATCAAGATCTAACTGTCACTAAGGGCTGTCGTCCTTTGGAAGCTACTACAGGCGGTCGTCCTTTGGAAGTTCTTACAGGTGGTCGTCCTTTGGAAGCTACTACAGGCTGTCGTCCTTTGGTATCTCTACTACAGGTGGTTTTCCTTTGGAAGCTGCTACAGGCGGTAGTCCTTTGGAATCTGCTACAGGCGGTCGCCCTTTGAAAGCTACTGCAACCAACCGATCCAAATAAATGTAGGTATATGAAAACTGTAACCTTCTAACAAATAACGAGGGCGAGGATTGTGGTGTGGACTACAGTGGATGAGGTTCTATTAACCTACATTCCTTTGGATCAGTCGCTTTCAAGGGATGACCATTCATCCCATGTCTTCCTGGATATCTAGGAAGTGTTTCTTTCAACTAGGCCTTCCTCTATTTTCCGTCCTCCAAATATGTTGCTAAAAAAGTACCGTTTCGAATAGAATTTATCAAATCCCTTTTTTCCAAAACTTTTTCATATATTTATGATTTTCATTTCTTCCACGGATTCCTTACCAGGTTGCTTGAAGTACACCTTCTGCTAGGAATAGGAGTCATCGATTAAACGAATAGTCGATAATTTTTATATCGATTTAATTAAGTTCGATTCGTTCGTTAGCCTTTGTGTATTACAGAGCAGCTTTTCTCTCAAGTTTGACAAATTTTGACAAAAAGATGAGTCGCTTAGATGCCAATCTGACCAAGAAACTCTCTCTTTATGTGTGTTTGGTCATGGTTTACTTCTGAAAAACGGTCAAAATAAGGGTGGAAAAGGTGTCACTCATGATGGACGTAAGTTTGAAACGTAAAATATCAAAATTTGAGGAAAATATATTTTTGTCATGGTTATCAAAGGGTCTTTATTGAAACAGGAAGTTCGTTCTTTAGAAGCCACTATGCGCGACTACAAGTTGAGGCTATTACGTAAACGACTATTGATCCAATGAATATAATTTAATAGAACCTCGATTTCGTCCACTGTCAGCGTATAACATGTTGTATAACGCTCATAGTGGAGGAGCTTCCCTTAACATTAACTTAGATCAGTCGATCGCAGTAGCATGCATTCGTGCACAGTAGAGTGAAGTGGATTCCAAAGGGCGAACCAGGGTAAACCATAAGGTCAAAACATTAAAATCAGCATCTATGGCACGTTGAATACACAGGTTCCCGGCAGATTACTGAATTTAAGCAACGTCCAGACAGGTTGTAAATGTGAGTGTCCACGTGGGTTCGCGCCCAACCCAACTATTTTTCCGTCCCAACCCAGGCTGGGTGAGGTCAATGTCGGTAGCTGGTTGGTTTACAAATTTCCAGTGCGTGGAAGGTGAAACTCCCGTCTTGAATGACCAATAGATGTTAAAGAGACGTTAAGGCAAAAAAAAAAAAAAAAAATGAAAACTTTCCAAGAGCCGCCTGCTATTTCAACCAAAGAACATTTACAAGCTAGAAATCATCAAATTATAGTATTGTGTTTGGCTATTGATTATAATTCCAGTTCCTAATAAATCTATTAATTTCTTTCACCCCATAATTTGTTGTTCTATCTATCCCATACACTCAACAACCAGTTTCCTGAAATCTCCTGAGAGCTCTCTCTTCGCTCTGTTATTAGAGTGTTTAGCAGATCTTTAGTACAGATTAGAGTCAATCAGTCTCCATGAAATGAGATGATTACTAATCCAGAACAGAATTGAAATCTTCCTTACGGGATGCCGACATCGCCAAGTCTGTATCTGGTATCTTTGGGACAGTTGTGTAACTATGATGCGCTAACATCTTCAGTGTCATGCTATTTTAGGTGACTTAATTCAGAATTCCAGATCACCAAAGATTGTTCTAATAATTGTGTCTCCGGGAAAGAAACAAAACGAAGAACAGTCAAAATTCCCCTATTTATTTTGACAAATATTTTTGGTTCCGGAACTGGGGAGGAGTATCTGGCAACCCTTCGATTTTTTTTAATCAATTTTAACCTAATTAGAAAGGTTAGGAAACGTTTATACGGACACGCCTCTATTGCGTATGTACAACGGTCCAACATGGACCCATGACGGCCAATAAAAAAGCGAGTTTAAAAAAAATAATTGTTTTTATATTTGATAACATCTTCAGTGTCAAGCTATTTTAGGTGACTTAATTCAGAATTTCAGATCACCAAAGGTTCTAATTTTTTTTTTGGAAAAACATAAGTTTTTGTTGCCAGACATTCCTCCCCGGTTCCAGACCCTTTGTCGAATGTACAGACTTGGCAACACTGCCATCAGGATAGAGCTCGATTTATTCACCTGTAACCAGGGAGAAATTAGGGGAATCTTCAATATTGGCATGATTGGCTATTTGCTGATTTTAATTATTAGCCATATTATTTTCATTATATTTATTTTTTTAATATTGGAAAAGTAGGGTTTCACCCTTCAATTCCTTAAAAGACTCAACAGGTAATATTTTATTTTGAAAGGCATCAATATGATCGGGAAACCCCCCAAAAATATAAATTCATATGACCAGCAGGATTCGCCCGGATCTTTTGACACGTTAGTGATATAATCGTTTATATAAGGCGTTCGAGAGTTATAGTGTTACAAACAGACAAACAAAATAAAAACTGTACATTAGAAACTAGCTTTTAGCTGATGACCTCTCATCATTGGTTATTTGAAGGCTGTATGCCTTTCTTAACACCAAATCTTCTGTATTTACATGCACGGTCTTCGGACCGTCACCTAATGAATCTGGTTTAGTCCCCTCGGTGGCTACTACACCTACAAAGCGTTCCATCCAAGGCCGTACCTAGGTGGGGGGGGGGGCTTGGATTTTAATGAAAATATTCTACTTTGCACGTGACCTATAATTAAAAAAAAAAAAAAAAATCAACAGCTTTGGGAAGCACCCTTTTTTCAACTAGGTTAACTAAGGTTTTTTTTTTTTTTTTTAACTCTACTTNCCCCCCCCTCCCCGAATGATGGAACGGCCCTGGTTCCATCAAAATTCTAGAAATAGAGCTCAAATCTACGATTTGTAGAAGAATGGAAGCAGAAAAAGATCAAAGTTATGGTATTCGGTCCGGGAAGATAGTATTTGGACAGCTGATTTGTCAAAGTTTGACAGTGTGATTAATCATTTCAATAAATTGGATTCTAGAATCTTACTGAAATTACAACCCAAGGTTCAGTGAGAACTTGGTGCCAGGATGCCACCGTGCTGGGAGAAGGTATATCATTTATCTATATTTAGAAAAGATACAATAGGTAGTATTGGTTTGAATATGACCGGGGATAATTTAACGAATGTAATATTTGTTTTTGATTAGGTGGTGTGTTTACGATGCCGACGGTTGGCAATCACACACCAGGTTTTGAATCAGCAGACCCTTGTCAAGGCCGTACTCAGGGGGGTCTATGAGGTCCAGACCCCCCCCTTAATTTCATTTTTTTTTTAATGCATGACTTATNATCTTGGATCGGCCTTGACCCTTATTGTCAGAAACATAATAAAATGTCGAACACCTTCCTCTTCATAAATTTGGTGGAGTTGCTCCTGAGCAAAATCCTAGCCAACGAAACCAAATATGTTACGCTTCCAATATTAGAGGTGGCTATTCAATAGAATCGACGAAGAGAGAAACCAGAAAGGGATTTAGAAAGAGAAAGTATTTGAAGAAAGTGCAGACCAAGAATGAAGTATCATGTGAACACAAGGGTGGGGTATCCGCGTGAAAAACCCACGTTCGTTGTGGGGAGAAGTTGTGAAAGAGGATGAAGTCCACACGGCATAGGTGAAAATGTGGAAATGATTTAACTAGATGAGTAACCTTTTTAGGAACACAATTAATTGTTTTTTTTTTTTAATTTGGCTTAACGTCTTTTTAACATCTATTGGTCATTCAAGACGGGGGTTTTTATCCTCGATTCGCTGGAAACTTGCAAAGCAGCTACACAAACCACCCGGTCTGGGTTGAGCCGTAATTGCCGGAAATATGGCCAGCATCACGAGGCGCGAACCCTCGTGGACGCCCACATAAAGCAACCCCACTGGACGTTGCTTAACTTCAGTGATCAAACGGGAACTGGTGTATTTAACGTGCCATAGACGGTGGCCACGGTATGTTTGAATTGCATTTGAGCGGTCATATGAAGATATGAATACTATTCTCAAAATCACATTTATTCTCATTGTTTTTGTCTGAACTTCTCGGGCAAAGTATTATTATACCTATATTGTGAAAAGGTGAGATTTCTTTTTTTTTTTTTAAAAAAAAANAATTGAATATACAAAACTTCCTTAGTTTCGATTTTGAGAAAGCAATATAAACATACATAATTATTAAGCAAAAGTACCTAAATGCGTAGGAAAAATAAACCTATATTTAAATAAAATTAAATACATCCGTTAATTACTGGACAACTTTATTTAATTGTGAATTTAAATAAACATGATCTCGTCCATTTAATTATTTTATGATCACAGATTCTATAAGAAGATAATGTGCGTATAGCGGAGCATACACATACATACTAACCAAGTAGTTAAAACATGCTTCATGAGGTGGCATTTTAATCTGAATAATTGACCAATCGGAGTCAAGACCAGATGTGTGTGTAAAACAGTCGAGGTAAACAGTTTGAAACATAACATCATAGTTATTGGGAAGTCATCATTCCTGAGTAAATTGTGATGACAAGTATCAATCACACTTCAAGTGGTGATTGCTCACGAAAGACGGATAAACCAATTTTTTTTTTATTTTTTATTTAAAAAAATAAAAAAAAATTTTGTCCTCGTTGGAACTAATTCACTTCAAGGGAGTTGGAAAAACCAAATCTATGTATGATTTTTCGCTTTGCAACTATTGCGGAGTACACTTTTACATATTTTGCGGATTCGATATATTTATCGAAAAATCGTGATAAAGTTCATCTTTTTCGGATTTCTTCTGACATTTACCCCACCATTGCAGTTACAACTGAATCTTTGCAACATGGGGATATTGATTGGACACGGGATCCATCTCTTTATAACTATTGTTGAGGTACCTTTTTGTATTTGTAATCTAGATATTATTAGCTGAACACAGTTACCCCACCACAACCAGTAGGGAAGAAAAAAAATCTTAGTATAAATTATTCTTATTTGGGACATATCTGAAGCGATTTAATCTATAAAGTCCTCGGGTACGTTAAGTTGGCCGGGTCATGTCGGAATTTCCATGTTTTTGTGAGCTCTATCGTTAGTGCTGGTTAGTGCCGTAAAAATTATCGTTAGTGCTCTCCCCGTTCCGGAGATATTCAACATTTTCTCCGGATTTCCTATGTCGGAATTCCTATTTTCTGAGTAGCACATTCGAACAAGGTTCGTTAGTGCTGGTTAGTGCCGTTAAAATCATCGTTAGTACTCTTTCCGTTCAAAAGTTATTAAAGTTCAAAGTTTTGGCGCCAGCCGGGTCATGTCGGAATTCCTACGTTTTTAATAGTGCATTTGAACAAATATCGTTCTCGCGGGTTTTTTTCCTTATTTATTGGTCTTTCAAACACGTATGCTGCATCCTAAGACCGTGATTGGCGTCCATGTTATAGATTTCTTTGAGTATACCTTATGAGCTTATTTTTGACCCCTTCTGAAAAAATCTCCTGTAACTATCAAGGATTAAAGTCATCCGACTGAACATGTTGTTTTTCTGAAAAATTAATGAGAACAAATTTGAATGTTCTCATTCTCAACTTTTTAGGTTCATTTGATTATATCTTTCTACCAGATATTCATTGGTCCCCCCCCCCCCCTAATTGGTAAAATCTGCACTGATAAAATGAACAGGAAAATGTCAGTCATTTCTTTCAGACCGGTAAGTGATGAAAGTGTCAGTCACTGCTTCTTGATCGCTAAGTGATGAAAGTGTCAGTCACAGCTTCATGGCATTAAGTTATGAAAGTGTCGGTCACTGCTTTCTGACCGCTAAGTGATACGTGCTCATTGTTGTGGAAATGTTAAAGAATTATTTTTGACTCCCTTCCATTCTCAGGCTGGAAATCTGAAAAGTAATATATTTTAACAATAATACTTTCTTTTTTTTACTTTCTACAGATAGTGCGAAATAAAAAGTATGAAAAATGTTTAACAATAAAGAATGAATACAAAAAATACACTCCCCCGCCCCCCACATATAACTTTCCTCAAAAAAAAGTAAAAGGTAGGAAAGTTACTCTTATCTTTGGGGAAACAGTTAAATCCTCGCAACAACTTTTTTTCTTCTTCTTTCTATTATTCAAAGGATTATAACAGTTTTTGGTTAACACTAGAAGTCAGCATAGCTTATTTTGCCTAACCAAATAGCTGTAGGGAAAGTTTGGGCAATATTGCGTGATGGGGTATGATTGGGCACACGGATATCTCTGTTGTCGTTAATTATTTTCGATCCAGTCAATTGTTAAAACTTTACTTGCATAGTTATTATATTGTTGTTTGTTGACATTCTAATCATTTTAATTTTGAGTTATGAAAACTGAATTTCTTTACGACCTGATTTTTGTTTTTAATTCATTTCAAGTGTCTTTGGAAATATTTGTTGGATTGCTGTTCATCATAGCAAGGTGATTTTTTATTGTTTTATAAAGATTTTAATCTTCCTACTCCAAGATTCCCACTGATCCCTATTGATATTGCTCTCACGATGAAAAAGTTTTTTTTATATTTTAAACGAATATGGTTTTATTGGTTACTTAGGTACCTACTTTCTGTGGTGGAAGAGTTGGGTAGCATATTATGCTACTCTGAGGATGTAGGACGAAATGTTCTTAACCATTTCCAATAATAGTGGTAAATATCTCAATTTCAAAAAGATGAAATTTCATGGGTTCTCTGTGGGTTTGAACTCACATGGCCTTGCCTTACTGTTTAACAGTCAGAGCATCTTACCATTTCGCCACCAACTCTTGTTTTGGGAGGAATTTTATCTTCTTTGTAAAGTTTGTACACTCGCTTATTCTTCAACAATTGAAAAACTCACATGTTATTGAAAACATTTAAAACTCACTTTTAAAGAAAATATGTGTACCTACCCATTCCAGGACCCTACACATTTTCAAGGAACTCTTTTTACATTATTTTCGGCCAGCCACAAGGTTACAAAAAGTGCGCAATATTCCCCATCCAATGCACTTTAGCCCCAAATTGTAACAAATGCTCATCTTTGGTGCTTTTGTCATTCTAATGTTAAAGTCTCATTCTTGTCATTTCAAAAAAAAAAAAAAAAAAAAAAATGAATCAAAGCAGATCCCTTATTACCTCACACAAGAAGAAGTAATAATAAATACCATTTGTTATACTTATCTACCCCCCCAACAAGGGGAAGCTGTTGGAAAAAGCCAAAATCCTTCATTTTGAAACGTTATCTGCAAAATATTCAGAATTTTTTTTGTCAAAGGAAGGGGAAATTAGGAGAATTTATTTAATACGTATTTCCTTACACCCTAAATTAATGCAACAAAGTTGTGATGATTAGGTGTCATCATAGAATTTCGGTGACAGTCCTAAGCCCGAGTAAGTAGAGAAGGTTTGCTATAAGGGGGAGCATCCAGCCTTTAAAAAACTCTGCTTCAATCCACTAATGAGAAATCATCAAGAAAACCAAATTTCTAAGCAGTTTCCATGGATACTGTGGGAAGAAAAAGGAAGCAGGCACCGAAAAAATGGTAGAAAACGGGAGCGCCGACCTCAAATGGAATTGAGAAAAGGTGGGGTTAAAGGAGAAGGAGTTCTTGCAATAGGTGAAGCATAAAAAACATTATCTTTTAATGACACATTGCTACCAATAAATCCATTTTATTTCCTTAGTTCCCCCGTTCCCCCCCCTAAAATTTTAAATTTTACCCTGGTTTCGCCCCTGGTGAGAGTCGTTGAGGACATTAACAATGTCCCACCTTGTAGTCTAGATATTACATTCTATGTATGTAATGTAAGTTTTATTAATTTATTAATATCGCATTCTATCGCTACAACATCAACACAGCGTTTAGCAAGTTCGTTAGTGATTTGGCTCTGATTTCTTGCATTCTTCCATATAATAAATCATAAACTTATAAGCACAATCTGAGTATCAATCAAGATACTGCGATACGATAATATCGTCAACTGGGTCGATAGTTTTGAAGCGTTGGTTTCTAATAATCTTCCAATAACATCAATGAATCCTCTGAACTTCTTCAGAAGAATAAATCTTTATAGAGACTATCAATGAAGTGAGCCTCGGTGCCAAGTGTCAAGATAGTGCTGTATCAATTAAATTAGCCCTGGCATCGCAATTTTTGATTGTATCCTGATGTATGAGACTGCAGCCCTTTTTTTTTTCTTTTTTGGCTTAACATCTCTTTAACATCTATTGGTCATGAAGCAAAGAAAACTTCAAACTTAGTTCAAGTTCTGATGATGTACTGAGGAGAGTATGAAACTAGTCAGCCCTTTTTTTGACCCACATTGACCTCACCCAGTCTGGAATTAACATCTTAATAATTTTATAGTCAATTCAAAAAAAATTTCTATTGGTCATTTTAGACGGGGATTTCGCCCACCATTCTTTGGAAATTTAAAACTGGCAACCCACATTGACTTCACCCAGCCTTGCTCGGGTCGGAAAAATAGTGAGAATCACGAAGGTGCGAACCTTCGTGGACATTCACTTGGTAAAAACTCGCTAAACATACAAATTAGATTTTAGTATGTGGATGACCACGTGGTTTTGCGCCCCCATAAATGAGGTGAATGTTTCAGCGAATGGAGGTTAGAACCCCTCATGTATCTATTTTTGAGGTGACTTTTGGCAGCTTGAACAACTGAAATTCAGAGGTGTTTGTTGAAAAAGACTATTAGGCATGCAGGACTGACTGGCCTAAACGTAGTCATTTAAGTTCTTCGAGAGAACCCCGAAAAAGTAATTTTCGTTGATAATTTAACAGGTACAAAACATTTCCTTGAATATTATCAATAATCCTCAAGGTACCATAGAAAATTGGTTGTAAAATTAGAAACTTCTTTAGTATTACAATGCAGTACCCCCAAACAAGACTACACAACTTTCATAGCTAAAGTATTGAAGGTTAGAATAAAAATCTGAAAACCACAAAAGATATTACCACTATCTCTAGTGAGACGAGGAAGACAATGGCTAAGAAGGATATTGTCGACAGAAGAAGAGCAATTAGAGCTCCATTAGGAATTAGGTACCGCTATGAGAAATCATCACTCCCTTGTAATCACAACTTCAGAAGCCGATCTGTGGAAGCCATTAAAATAAGAAAGGATCCAATCAAATAATTGATTTACAAGATCATACGAGTCGGTCAGTGATTCTCAAAAAAATGACACTCTTTATGGTGGTATAATATCGTTCATTCATTAATGGCATCATCGTGTCCGATTGTAGACATTTGTAATAAACAGCAGTTCCAGATAGGTTGCATACATGTTTTTCTAGAATTTTCATCATACATCTGTTCTTGGAGGCTGATCATTAATATGGGCCCCAAAAAACCATGACAACCACTGTAATATATATTTACGTCAGTAACACAATAGTTACAAATATAATAAATATAATGAATCTAATTCTTTCATTAGTAATGATATCACCGATGCACAAACATTTAAACGCGATCAGAACATACTACACATAGGTTAAATATTACCTAATAGTAACCTATGTAGCGTTTTCTTTCGCTGTTTCTTGTGGTCTCTTTTGCGATTTCTCGCGGTTTCTTTTGCGGTTTATCGCGTTTTTTCTTGGTTCCTTTCGCGGTTTCTCTTGTTACCTTTCGCGGGTTCTCTTGTGGTTTCTTGCGTTTTCTTTAGCAAAATTGTGACCAGCCATTCCGGGGTTACAGGGTTAAATCCGGGATCGAATTTCCGGGAAAACTCGAGAAACCGCGAAAGAAAACGCAAGAAACCCCGAAAAACCGCAAAAAGTGGCCTTAACTAAAAAAAGAAGCCGCGAAAAATCGCGAAAGTAACCCTGAATGAAACCGCAAAAGTTCTTCTAATCTCAATTTTGATTTACTTTTCCTGATAGAAATTTAGCAAGTCATAAATGGATTGGAAGAAATTACACCTTCGGTATAATATCACTGTATTTAAAACTCTACTCAATTTAGGAAAAATTTAGCAGAGTTTTTTGATCAATGTTTTGTATTGATCAATGATTCAGACAGCAAAATACTACCCCGCGTGAGCTATGGAGCAATATGTATTATGTTTCCACAGGGGTCTTAGAAGCATGACCGTTATGAGTTGATGGTTAGTATTTTCTAAAAGTTTTTACCCGATCCCAAGTTGATATGTTGTCGCAACAAAATTGAATACATAAAACTTGAAATTGGGCTGTCGCATTTTTTAGTTCTCATAATTTTCCTGGGGTCCTATGCCATGTTCTTTTCGGGGGTCCATTTTCATCATTTTTTTTTCTATCTGATACGGTTTGGGCTGTGGTATTTGAAAAGACAACCTCTAACACATATAGGTATACACAAATTTCTCATTTATAAATATATTTACATTCATATATGTTCAAATTTGGCAATCAGGTTCAAACCAGTTTTTTTGTAGGGTTCCATTAGTGTCAAGTTTGGTAAGTCCTTCTGTAGATTGATCTTTATGATTTTGGGACGACAAAATTATTTATGTAATCTGCTGATTCATTCACTTCCTTTCTTCTGATTTGAAGATTCTTTTATTTTAATGATTGCTTTGCTTAGTGTTGCGTGGTATCCTTTTATAAGGTTTACATTAGAAGGTTTTATTTCATTTAGAAAATCTTGTTATAACCAAAAGTGCTGATTAGCTACGCTGGTTTTGTTTAATAATCCAGGTACAACAGTAACTCTGTTCTTAGCAGGCTGAGTCTATCCATCAATAGCGGCATCATTGTTCACTATGGCAGCCCTATGTGTGAGACTGTAGATACAAAGAAGTTGACATTTGTTGTGAGAATCTTGATGTGTTTAACATCGTCACTCGAGACAGCGAATGTAGGATTTGACCTCCATTCGGTGGAAACTTACAAACCAGCTACCCATGTTTACCTCCAAGTAATATGAGGGCCCGAATCTACATGGTAACTCACCAAATAACACCTGGTTTATTTACACTCAGAAAATCAATTTTCATCCAAAAGTCATTTTCTTAAAATTTGTGGTCAATGACATAATTGCATGATCCAATTCAAATGATCTGTTGTTGATCTAAAAAGGAACATGGGAACAAACAGTGAACTAAAGCGGGCCGAGTACTGACCACGCACGATGTTGTTTAATATTATTTTTCAAAAAGTAATTACAAAAGAAAGTATGAAGGTATATTTCCTAGTTATTTAAGCTTCCAAGAAATGATATTTATCATAAGCAATGATGATTGGGAAGCATATTAAATTCAATAATTTTGTGGATAGTACCTACTGGTTACTAGGTTTAATGTGTTTTGAATTATTTGCCTCATGATAAGACGAGCTCTTCTACTGTGCTATAGAATAGATAGAATTTTTATAACAATCAATGGCTATTGAAGAGCTCAGTCACAAATCGTGAAATAATGATAGCAAACATTTAAATAGTCATCATTCTGTCCCAGCTGGCCTAATTGGGTACTTCGAAACCATACTCGAATACTAAATATTTTTTTAAAAAAAATCAATAAAAGTCCATGCGCAGAAGAAAAAAATAATTAAGAAATTGCATTTTAACCTAAGTCAGATCGCCTTTAAACTTACTCCAGAGGAACATAATCAGTATACTGTTGACAATACTTATCAAGAACATCAGGGTATATATCAAGAATTAATAGGACAAATGGAATATACTTAATTTTTAATTCATGATGGATTTGTGTTTAAATTGATATGCTTCCAGATTTAAGGGGTATTTTTATTGTAAATAATGAGGGTTCATGGGAACCATTTTTTTTTCAGTTTAATCAAGGCCGTACACATGGGGGTCCATGGGGTCCAGACATCCCCCCCCCGAAATTTCATTTTTTTTTATGCATGACTTATGTAATAATGTAAGGTTTAACCCATCATCACCACCACCACCAACAACAACAAAAACAACATCAACACCACTTTCCATGATCATGGAACGTGATCGGGGAATAATTGGTGTTAGTGCTGGCTTGGCTGTCAATCCTTCGACCCCCTTCCCCGGCCCAATCCAGCCTGGGTGAGGTCAATTTGGTAGCTGGTTTGTAAGGTAAACTGCGCATCTTGAATGACTAATATCTATTGGTTAAGTAGAAGTTCCACCTGACAGTGCAACAAAAAACCATTCCGTCTATTATATTACTTCCTAAAAAATCCTTCCTCAGACCTTTCCTTTTCTATTCGGTCCTTTATATACATGGGATGGTGGTGCAGTGGTAAACTACTCTTACTGGTAAACAGTAGGGCGTGGGTTAAAACCCAGTCAATCCATGGAATTTCATCCTTATGAATTTGAGATATTTGGAGGACATGGGAAGGGCCGGGATTATCAACATCTAGTCCGGCGTCCTTAGGGTAGTAGCATATTATGCTACCCAACCCTTCCAAAACCACCACTTTCCGTGATGTGATGCTCACAGAAATTAAAGTAACTAGTGGATCAAGATGAGCAGGTGTTCGCGTTAGTGTTGTAGTCATTTATAGAAAAAATATCTTAATCAAATTATAAAAAAAAACATTTTCAAAAACAATATATTGCCCCCCCCCCCCCCCC
>CM022874.1:41970357-42014634 GCA_012654025.1 Pachypsylla venusta
AGGGGGGGGGGGCAAAATTTGTCCGCGGTTTGAATAAAAGCAAAGATTTTTTTTATTTCCTTTCTTATTACGCACCTACATACTAAAAGGGGTCTATGTTCCAAATTTCAAGTCTCTAGGTTTAGCCATCTTGGAGCTACGTTGTATTTCAGTCAGTCAGTATACCAACTGGGCTTTGCGTTTTATAAGTATAGATTATTCAATACACAATCCACCATAATATACTATTTCTCGGCGATTATTCCAAAGTGGGCGAAATTCAGTCGGTCTATGTTGTGATAAAGAAATTCTAAGAGGAAAGTACGACTTTATATTAATATTGAATTTTAATTTATTCTTCTTTAAAGTGTATCCTCTTAATTAACCCTTTGATGTTTCAATATTAGACAGTTTTAGCTTTTAGCAATCATAAGAATAAAATATACATCGAAAAAATATTGTGAAATGGAATTTTAAAATTTTTTGGTAACTGAAAACAATAAACATCACACGTCTTCCCTTAAACACACGTCTTCCCTTAAACACACGACTTTTCTGTTTGAACATCACACGGACTTTTCTTAAATTTCCTTATGTGCTGAAATTTTCGGAGTCGAGTTTTCAATGCCAAACTCCGTTCCGAGCTCCCAGAGCTAAGGGTTTCACACATTTGTTTGTGAATAAAATATCTCACGAAATTATCTTATTCTATGTATATTTGTACAAAGAAGAGGTCCTTATAAAAAAAGAAGGACGGAAGTTTTCTTAAATTTTTTCATAGGTAGGTATTCGAAAGTGAGGAATAATAATTTTGTGAAGTTGCGAAAAATTGATTTTATGAATCAATTTTTAATATTAATAACAGATGATTAATATTGTTTTGAAAAAAAAAAAAAAATGCTAACGATATCGAGTATCGATATCCACTTAATTATTAACGTTTGGATATTTTCTAGTTTGTTATAAATTACTCATGGATTTGGGCATGTTTGAAATAAACGGCAGTTTGAACCTATTTGACTAAGATTAAAAATATTTCGGTGAAAACCCAATGGAGTGAAAAATAGTTTTCTGCTTTCATAATTTATTTTTTCTTCCAAAATTGGAAATTGTTAACTTTGGAATAACAGACCTTTGCAAAGCCAGTAACTTTGGCACTTTGAATACACCATTTGTCGTTAGGTCACTGAAGTTAAGCTACGTCCAGCGAGGGTTTACCGGAGTAGGTGTTTACGTGGGTTCGCGCCTCGTGATGCTGTCTTTCTTCCGGCCCAACCCAGGCTGAGTGAGATAAATCGGGGTAGCTGGTTTGTATATTTCCAGCGAATGGAGGGCAACCCCCCCCCACCCGTCTTGAATGACCAATAGATGTTAAAGAGACTTTAAGCCAGAAATTCATATTTGTTGGTGGTGTGGTGATAAGACGATCTGACAGGTAAACAGTAGGGCGTGGGTTCAAACCCAGCCAACCCATGGAATTTTATACTCATGAACTTTGAAATATTTACCACATATTAATAACACCTAAAATACTGCCGGTGTGTAGGGACTGTTCAGTGCTATTTAGCCAGTATAAATAAGGACTATTATATTATTATAATAAAAAATATTTGAAAAACATTGTGTGTTCTATGTTTTCCGACTAAAGCGAAAGATTTTTTCAAAATAATTATTAAGAAGTGCACATTAAGGTTAACTCACCTCATGGCACATGTCTCCCCAGCCACAATGTCACCATTATCAATAACAATATTATTTTTTAAAACCAATCCCATGTTCATTTTCTTTCCTCTGTTAGCTCTTGTTTTATTTAATGAGTTATTTAGATCTATTTGATTTTATATTAATTAATTATTTAACTAAATGGACGCGAGTACATGACATATCTTATTTACAATAATACAATTAATTTAGGTGAAACTGTCCGAAGATATCTTAAAAACCTTTGGCCATCCAAAAACTTTCAAGTTTTTGGATGGACAAATCTTCTTTAGTTGATTTTATGCGTTTCAGATATTTGCGGCCTTCTAGGCTATATCTACTTATTTTATTTTTCGATTTTCGAAAAAATTCAAGGAGTAATACAAAAAGAATTTTTTGTTCTTTTTTGCATGCACCAAATATTGTGTAAATTATAATCCGAGGTTTCAAACAAAACTATTTTGGAGTAGCTGAGAGAGACAAAAAAGATATTATTTTCAGTAAAGAACTTTTGTGGGTTCAGTCTATAACTAGTGGATCAAGATGATCAGGTGTTCACATTAGTGTTGTAGTCATTTATACAAAAAAATATCTTAATCAAATTTCAAATTTTTTTTTTTAAAAAAACAAAATATTGGGGGCCATGGTCCCCATAAACTATACAGCAAATTTTATTCATGTCCTAAACATGCATCCATGTCCTGAACATGTACACCAAATTTCGTGACAATCGGATGAAAATTGTGGCTTATATCACGTAACAAACTTACATACAGAACATTCGAGGTGGCTAGTATCTTATACTATCATCACCTCCCGTACTATAGGATAGCGTCAATGGCTGAAAAAGGTGACGAGATTGCGCCTAGATAGTTTTAATTGTATCTGATACTAGCATCTCCCGATCACGGCTTCGCCTGCGCATATTTTAAATGATCTATCTCTCTCGCTCCAATGTATTTCTTATGGGGATTGTTTACTTTTGGCGATTTCTACCCCTGAAATTAAAATTTTGCGCAATCCTTCTCTAGTGCACACTTACATGGTGTAACGAAGGTCCCTGCCAAATTTCAAGTCTGTAGCATTAATAGTTTCGGCTCTACGTTGATCAGTCACTCAGGACATTGCCTTTTATATAAATAAAGATTGAAGTAAGAACTAAGAATAAATTACCGAAAATTATCGATTGAAATACTTGCTTCTAGGTACTCATCTCGACAATTTTGAACAAATGGTAAAATAATACAAACTAAATAACAAAGGGTTCAGTTTTGGGATCAGATTGATGAAAAAAAAAAAAAAAAAAAAAAAAAAAAAAAATGAATTCACTAAAATTTTGTTACATATGCGGAAGATATAGCAGCCAACGTGAGCACCAGAATATGGCGAACCCCTCAGGACAGGAACAAAAGTTGGAAAACGAACACAAGACTTATGGCAAAAGATAATCTGAGGCCGATTTATTTTGACATGTCTGGTCATGAGAGATTTATTATTTGTTTTGTGACAAAGGCACATTCTCGGATAATTTTGCTAAACTAGCAAAATTGACCGACATTTTTCAGAAAATCCTATACTCGTATTTTAGCAACTGGTAAAATTCTAATAGACTTTTTTATTTAAAAAAAATAGCTTGGGCATTTCCCTTCTAAATTTGACAGTAAAACCGGATGTTTTTTCTACCTTCTTCCGGCTTCATATATCAGTATTTTTTCATCCTTCCTTCTTGGAAAAAAAAAGTTACATACTCTAATAGCTTGGACTCTCACAACGCGCAACGCAAATGATCATTGCAAAATCCATAATGACATCATCTCCAATTGTCGGTTCAACAACAGTCCCTCAACTAACCTGATTATAATTTTGTTAAATTTGGACAGTCAAGTGGAGATATTATATAGTATTATATATTATCTACCTCATTATAACCTGATTATATTATTAACATAATATATGCATACCAAATTACCAAATCTTTATATTTAAGAGGAGTTGTAAAAATATTAAAGACAATATTAATTAGAATTATTTTGAACTTTCAATTATTCCATCTTCAGTAAGATTTTCAGACTATTATGTTCACCGGATTCTGATAAACGTGAAGTCAGCACCAACTTGATGATGATAATAAAGAAAAATTGAAAGCTCAAAGATACTAATTTCAGGATTAAAATTGTCTTTTTAAATATTTTTAAAATGGTTGAAATGCATGTAAGTACATACTGCCATATAGGAAAATGAGAATCTTCAAGCGCAGCGGAACATTCTGATAATTTTGTTTGAATTTTCCAAAAGACTGCATCGTCTGAACAATCTACTGCAAGCATAATAGATTAGAGGTGATTTTAAATTAATTAGATGTGACATTGTCAGCTTAATAAATTAGGGAGATTAGACGTTGAACATAAAGATACCTACCTACGTCACAACATTGAGGAACACATTGCACAATGCTCCACTATGCATGAGATTGTACAGTGTTACCCGTACAATATCGGGTATCATATAGGAGAGTAACTTCTAAATGCTCCCATGGTTGTGAAAACATTAAAAAGAACACTGCTGAGACGAATGCAAAGAATGTAAGAAAGAGTAGTGCCATAGCAACCTGAAGAGACCGAAAAGCGGTCTTTGATATTACAATCAACGCGAATCTATTTATTTATGACAAGGATTCTCTTAAATAGGTATTTCACTCTCTCGGCTCATGTCTCGTCTACATCGAAGTCATTTTCGAGGAATTTAAATGACTTTAAATTATGCCTATTTAAAGTTTTCGAAAAATATAGGAAATAAGTAAAGACCAAAGTTAATTCAAATTCGAGGAAATAACTAAAGACCAAAGTTAATTCAAATTCGAGAATAATTGGTTTTGTTGCGTTTTGTAGAGATATTTTTATAATTTTTAAAAATTTTGAATTATATATTAACCTACTAAGTTTTTTAAAAAAATGAGGGGAGGGGGGAATTTTTTTTCTCGTAACAATTCCAAAGGTTTACTAATGAAAAAAAGAAACCAAATCACAGTCCTAAAGACTGTCACAAATCAAAGTCAGTTGTTTCCTATCATATATTTTTGTTTTGACTTTATGTCTCTTTAACATCCCCTGGTTATTCGAGACGGGGGTTTTACCCTCCAATCGTTGGAAACTTGCAAACCAGCTACCCACACTGAACTCATCCAGCCTGGGTTGGGACGGAAAAATGGGCAGCATCACGAGGGCGCGTATCCACGTGAACACCCGCATGGTACAACCTTGCTGGACGTTGCTTAACTTTGTTCCAAAGGAACTAGTGTATTCATAACAGTGATCTAAAGGAACTGGTGTATTCAACGTGCTATAGACGGTGGCTAATGTACAGGATTTAAAACCAATTCAAATTGAAATTGGAGTAATAGAGAATTGGAAGTCAGAACTTATAACAAACACACCAAATTTCAATGAAAATGATACAAAGCTTACAATAAATATTAACGACCAAGTAGAATCTGGAGTGAACAAAAATTAAATTTTCAAGACATATATCTAGAAACACAACGAGACACAAATGTGGGTAAAATAGATAAAAATAAATCTTTTATAAATAGTATTTCTGAACAATATTCCATTTGAAGAAGACGAAGAACTTGGAGATGCTATAAATCAATAGAACTGAGAACGCGGCTCATCTCGAAGCAAGTTCGGAAGACTTGAGGAAGCGCATATATCAAAGAATAAACATTCAATATAAACCTTATGACAAATAGACGCAAAATGTGAAACAAAATGTAACTTCAAAAGGGTACGGGAGGAACAAATTTTTGGTTTATTATTTTCAATAATGAACCTTTGGAATCGGCACAAAAAAATCGCCCCCTTCAAAATTTTATATTTTACGTTTGAAGGTACGCGAAATCTAAAAATCGATTAAAAAATCCGTTTGTTCGCCGAACACCGATTGAGATGAAATTTTGAATGCAGTTTCAGTTTGAGGCTTAATTATGAACCGAAACTTTTGGTTGCAATCAAATATACCGCTGGCGGCTTTTGCCGCTTTTTAGCGGTTTTTAAATATTCTTATCTAAAAAAAGAATGGTAAATTTGGGGTCTAATTATGCGTCATCCCTTTTGAATGCAATCGATTATGCCGTTAAGGGTAGGTGTAATTTTTGTAGCCAGAAAAATAATAAACCCTTGTGTTAGATTGACAGAGTTTTTCCCTAAATTTCAAGCGTAGGAGAAATCCCATCTCCAAATTTGACGCTGTTACATTCACCACTGAGGATTGGATGTAAAAACGTTTACTAACCTCTCTGGTTGGGCTAAAATGTGTCATTTTAAACTATTCCATACGTTTTTTTCAACCAATTAGACCTTGGATCAGCTTTAATTAGGCCATGTCTTGATTGCATGATCACTTATCCAACTTTAGCTAAAATGGGCAGATATATGTAGAAATTATAAATTTGCCTTCAAATGTAGTAAAAAATTTTAGCGAAAAAACTGCTCATCCTAGCAGTCAGACCCGCTTTAAAAGGATGCGGGATGAGCGTTCATTGAACGCTTAGACGACGGAGTTGGTTTAAAATTTAAACTAGGACTAAGGTTTCACTAAAAGCTTTTTCTTGAGCCAGCACGTTGACTACACTATACCCCATAAGATCACTTAATTTAACAAACATCCAGCGAGTGGTTTTCCTGGTTGGTTGGTACCACGTAGGATTGATCACGGACAAAACAGGCTGGTTGAGGTTAATGTGGGTTCGTTTTTAGAGATTAGAGTGTATGAGCTTAGACGTCTCTTTCATATGCACAATAGAGGAAAGGCTATAAATATTTACGTAAGTTATGTTCAATGATGATCTTTGAGAAATGATACCAAAAGTAAATGTTAGGCTACTTGATCCAAATCCATGTTAACCACAATAGGCGAGTTGTCCATCACGACTAACAGTATAGTTTTTTATAATGTGAGAAATATAAACTCCTACATTCATAACGTTAGAAGGAGCTACTGATGTTAGCATTCTGAGCAACTACTGAGCTACCCTTGAGCATTGAGTTTTGTGATGAATCTATCCGATAAGAAAGACAGGTACTCTATCGGTCTATCCCAGCACCTACGGAACAGATCACTTGTTCATCTATTAGCATAGAACTGGCTACCTAGCTTGAATCATACATGAGAGCAGAAGATGGATAATCATAATAAAAACCATAGAACACTTGGAGCAGAACTCACCTACACCACCTGAGACATATGGTCACTTTCGAGTGGAAGTAATACAGAGCAGAACTCACCTACACCACCTGAGACGTATGGTCACGTTCGAGTGGAAGTAATACAGAGCAGAGCTCACCTACACCACCTGAGACATATGATCGCTTTCGAGTGGAAGTAATACAGAGCAGAGCTCACCTACACCACCTGAGACTTATGGTCACTTTCGAGTGGAAGTAATACAGAGATCAGCTCACCTACACCATCTGAGACATATGCTCGCCTTCGAGTGGAAGTAATACAAAGCAGAACTCACCTACACCATCTGAGACATATGATCGCTTTCGAGTGGAAGTAGTACAGAGCAGAGCTCACCTACACCACCTGAGACATATGATCACTTTTGAGTGGAAGTAGTACAGAGCAGAGCTCACCTACACCACCTGAGACATATGATCTTTTTCGAGTGGAAGTAATACAAAGCAGAGCTCACCTACACCACCTGAGACATATGATCGCTTTCGAGTGGAAGTAATACAAAGCAGAACTCACCTACACCATCTGAGACATATGATCACATTCGAATGGAAGTAATACAGAGTAGAACTCATCTGAGACATATGATCGTTTTCGAGTGGAAGTAATACAGAGCAGAACCCACCTACACCACCTGAGACATATGATCGCTTTCGAGTGGAAGTAATACAGAGCAGAGCTCACCTACACCACCTGAGATATATGGTCACTTTCGAGTGGAAGTAATACAGAGCAGAACTCACCTACACCACCTGAGATATATGGTCACTTTCGAGTGAAAGTAATACAGAGCAAAGCTCACCTACACCATCTGAGACATATGGTCACTTTCGAGTGGAAGTAAAACTGAGCAGAGCTCACCTACACCACCTGAGACATATGGTCACTTTTGAATGGAAGTGTTACAGAATAGAACTCTTCAACACCACCTGAGACATATGATCGCTTTCGAGTGGAAGTAATACAGAGCAGAACTCACCTGAGACATATGATCGTTTTCGAGTGGGAGTAATAAAGAGCAAAACCCACCTACACCACGTGAGACATATGATAGCTTTCGAGTGGAAGTAATACAGAGCAGAACTCACCTGAGACATATGATCGTTTTCGAATGGAAGTAATACAAAGCAGAACTCACCTACACCACCTGAGACATATGTTCGCTTTCGAGTGGAAGTAATACAAAGCAGAACTCACCTACAACACCTGGGACAAATGATCGCTTTCAAGTGGAAGTAATGTTGCGAAGAGATCTGCACACTTGATGACTCAAGACAAGCCAACCAAAATATAAAAATGATGCCACAGTTATGTTACAATTGGTCCAACCAGACTTGAGGTCTTATAGGGATTCACCAAACTCAAACCAACCCTGTAGGTGTATCACATGATAAACACTCAACTAATAGAATTTCAAACAAACAAAAAAAGAAGCAGAATGCAAAAGTGGACCTTTCAAAGAACAAAGGTCAGACCCGTCCAACCTTTTACAATGAAGAGAGGTCATGTCATGAACAACTCTATTACATTACAGAAACCAATATGTGCATTGCGTGTCTCTAGGGTGTTGCTAAAATTTAATCTAAAACGTATAAATCATTAATCTCGTTATTTGCCAGGTTTATAAATCAACAACCATATGAAAAGGGTCAGTCAAAAGCAAACGAGCTTTTCTGGGATTTATAATAAAAGACCTAATTGAAAAAGAAAGAAATTTAGTTGGAGAGGTTTTGAAAAAAATTAAAATTCATCAATCATCATCACGAGCCTGAAAATGAATGTAATTCCAGAACAAAGTGATTGTCTACTGCCAAACTTATTAATTGTCACTATACATATAATCTAACAAGATTACGAGTACCTTTGCGTTTAGCGTCACTCTTGATAGAACTTTGTCCATTAGATACTTCAAATACTTCCTTCTCAAAATCCGAAGAAAAGGATCAGCAGTATCCAGAAGTTCTGCGGTTCATCATGGGGCTAATCTGCTCCTCCTCTCCGCACATCTGTCTTCGGATTCATGTACTCCTCTGCAGTATATTGTGCACCTGTAACCTGTAAGAATGGTAGCCACGTGGGCCCTATCGCGGGCCGTACTTTTTAATTTACTCGGCCTATCACCGTAACTGTTTGATAATACAGTAAATATATTAGTCTGACCAAAATGTCACGATAGCAAGGGGACATATTGTGGTGATGTTCATGGATCTGGAAAGAACACTTCGAGGTCATCCCTAAATTTTCATCAAATTCTAGGTTCAACCGATTTTTTTTTTCTTCACTGAGGAATTATACCACTCCAAAGATGTATATATGACACATCAAACGAAATGTCTGAGAAAAAATCATGAATAAATAAAACGAATCTCAATTTAAGAGCAGGATAATATATACATATATCCATAATAAAGCATAATCCAAATCGTCTCACACATTCATACTCTAAATTTTAGAAAAAAATGTCATTTTCTTTTATTTTCCATTGTTATCATTCGATTCTGAATGACGAGACCTTTCGTTTGATACATCACACATGGACACAGCTTTATCCAAAACATTTGGACAATCCAGCCTAAACTCCACAGGGGAGTGGGAGCACTGAACAATTATAAAAAAATCGAAATTGCGGACTCTGAAAGCAGTAATACCAATATGAAAAACAAAAAACTCCCTTTTCAAACAGACGAAACATCCGACAAAACATTATTTCATCACAATTTAACTTATTATGGTAGAGACCGAAGCGTTAGAAGCACAGTTAACACAGCTTGAAATAATTACAATGCCTGGACCCAGATTTCATTAATAGTTGTTGTTGTTCTTGGGTTTGTTGTTCTTGTTTTTTAATCTAGAAAATATAAATTGCCAATCGCATTATTCCTACCTCTTTGCTGATTTTTATAATTCAACCAGTTTGTTCGAATGGCTTTAGTTTGGTAAATGGTTAAGCCATATTGAGTCAATACCAGCTTGCAGAATACTTATTTCCATTTTAGTTTTGATGTAACGTATGACTATCTCTTACTCCAGAGGTTGTTCTGGTTTCTATACCTGAATGACATCTTGATTTACAGGATCTTAATGTTCATTTATGGAAAAATAGACGTTGGAAGGACAGAACTTTAATATAGAACTTAACAATTTTGCCAAAATACACTTTATGATTTAAATTGGAACGTTTTTTTTTCTCTATAAATTTTTTTTTTGCTTTACGTTTTTTTAATATATATTATATTGGTCTTTCGAGACGGGGGTGTTACCCTCCATTCGCTGAAACTTTGCAAACCAGTTACCCTCATTGGATTCACCCCGGTCTAGCTGGTCCAGCGAGGTTTTTGCATGGTGGGTGAACAACGTAGCTTGGAGCCCTCATAATACTGGCTGGCTATTCTCGGTTAAATACAGGCTGGATTGTGAGATCAATGTGGGTAGATGGTTTGTAAGTTTCCATCGAATGGAGGATAAACCCCCCCCGTCTCGAATAACCTTAGAAGATGTTAAAGAGAAGTCAGAAATCAAAAGTTCAAATAAACGTTTCGTTAGGTTTTCTAAATTATGATTCGGTTCTTCCCAGAAAGGAGATCATGGAAGGAAAGTACACATTGTTATGCAGAACATTAAAAAAAAATCCACGGTGCTTTAGAATTAAATCAAAACGGAACAAAGGTTTAAAATGTTATCCATTTCCTTGCATTCTTCTTTCATCAAAATAGAAGCTTTAACTGCAACTACAAAGGATGGTCGTAGGTATTTTTTTTTACATTTTAACTCATTCTAGATAATTTTGGTTTATTATTTTCAATAATGAACCTTTGGAATCATCATGGAAAAAAATACCCCCCCTCCAAATTTGATATTATACGTTTCAAGGAACGTAGAATACAAAAATCGAATAATAAAAAAAATCCGTTTGTCCGCCGTACACCGTGATGGGCACTTTTGCCACTTAGCGGTGACCGATTTTGATGAAATTTGGTATATACGTCCATCTGGGCTCTAATTGTGCCCTGAAACTTTTGGGTGCAATCGAATACACCCTTGGCGATTTTTGCGCTTTTTAGCGGTTTTCGGTATCGCTGTCTAAAAGGAAAATGGTAAGAGCTTTGTATGTATGTCATATTTGGGGTCCCAGCCAGCAATCAAATATACCCCTGTCGGTTTTTACCGCTTTAAAGCGGTTTTCATCAATCCTGTCTAAAAAGAGAATGGTAAGAGCCAGAGACTTCAAATTTGGTAGGTATGTCAAATTTAGGGTCTAATTACGGCGTTTTTAATAGGGAGTTGATTGACATATTATCACTGATTTATAGATGTATTTGGCTGAATACATCCCGATTGAATCTTGTGGAGATATTTTCCAGGAGTTTGGTAAACTCATACTCCATCATAAAATGTTCTTCCCTAATACCTCGCCTGACAGGTAGAATTCCGTTATAATAATATTGCTTTGACTTGTCTCTCAGTGCATTGTTTATTAATTCTTTGAGTTTTTTTAATTACTCTGAGAATAAAGTTTGCCATATTTACTTCAACTCGTTTTGTTCGACTTGATGTCATGAACTTATAAATATATCAACATTCTTGTCAACTCATCAAATGTGTGGTTCTTTTCGCTCTGTTTTGTTTTGTTTTTTTAGTATACCGCGGCTGATGCCGCAGCCGGCGTCGTCCATCGTCTTTTTCTTAATATCAAAGATTTCATATATCTTACAATGGGAATTGTTTTTTTCTTTCTCAAGACGTTCCATAAACCATATTTTTTTTTCTTTTTAGAAGAAAACAAAAATCAATATTCTACTGTCGAGCCATTGGTATAATTCCCAATATTTTCATAGATCTTCTATCGGCATCAAAGATAGAATTATTAATTTTGATTTGTTGATATTTGTTGTGGATATGACGATTGTAGCTATTTATAGCATGAGTAATTACGAGACACTGAAGAAAGATTTCCCCGTCTCTTTGTCGCTGTGGTGAGCAACTGAGTGAATGCCATATTCTTGCCTGTCCTTTTTGGGTTGTCGTCCTTTGAAAACGATGATTAACACTATTGTCTTTATACTTTTAACTCTGTATCTTCCGCCAAACTATGATCTGTTGTGGCGTCTCCCGTTCTAAGTACCGGCACGATGTGAAAATGATACGAGTGTAGTTCCAGTCAATCAATTTCTACTATTTCAAAAATGGGAATAACGATTTGGGATAAACACCGTTACTACAATAATATCTATTGTGGTGTTGTGTAGGTATCCAAAGTATCAAATAATTTCCTTCATCTAATTTAAAGTCCTACTGACTAAAAGTGCCCTATCTATACATAAATACACATTCTTGCAGACGCGCGTATACTAGATGCATTGACATTTTTGTGAGCTTAAAATAGTGTGTAATCGTTTGCAAAGGAAGATGGGCCCAACATTCGCCTCAGAGGTTCATTCTTTTACTTAGAAACCTTAATCTGTCTAACGTAATTAGATTTTTTTCAAGAAAAGGTGCAATAAATTTTTTTTTGACACAGTAGGCTCAAAAAATAATCGACAAATAAGATATTATCTAAAAACAGTGAAAAATATATAGAGGACGAAATACATATTTTGGGAATAATTGAGAAAAAATCGCGTTGTACATTGTTTTTGGTACTGAGTATTCTATCCATATTTTTTGCCGGATTAAGGATTGTAGAGTCAATGATTTTATGTTACACTGAAGGTGCAGGTATCACATGATTAAAAAATTTTAGTACAATTTATTTGTTCCAAAATTTGGTATATCACACTATTGGATGAGACTTACAGACAAATTTATTTACTTTCAACCAGATATTTATCTGCAATAAATATAATTTTGATACCTATTTTCTATTTTACCAATACGATTTCTAATTGAAATTTTATTTTGCTCTTCTTCACTCGCGTTTGTTCGATAATTGAGTACTTTTGTGTCTACAGACGCCCCAGAAAAAATAAGATTAATGAAATAGTTTTCAAAAACGATCAAACATGACAAACGTGTCAGTCGTGCGTTTAAAGACTATCAGTCTATTTAGACAAAATTTGGGTCATATTTGTGTTTCATACCAAAGCAATCAAATAGCGAATTAAATCAAATATATTTGCGGATCACACTTTTTGGTATTGTTTGAAGTAAAATAAATGACAAAATTTGGAACTATACTCGGTTGAAATTTTGAAGAGAAAATTTGAAATTTTAAAACAATTTAAAAAAAAAGAGGAAGGGATGAAATAAAAACTTTCGAAGAAACATTTTTCCGCTTTTAAAGAAAGGCAGAAAAGTTTTATGAGAAGAAGAAAAAAATCGCTATAAATCAGTCAAGCGAACAAAACACTCAAAAAGTTTTCTTTTCGATCTGATATCCCTAAACATTTTATATTTGTATCTAACTCTCAAATAGGGCGCTGTTAAATAAGCAAAGTGGACTTTCCCGAAGAAAATAAAAGATTTGGGGCACAGGGTGATACCTAATATAATCTCTCAAATACCTAGGTAGAATCTACTCATACGAGTATAGGTATTCTCAAAATTACAATATTTGATTACAAAAAGATTCCTCTAAACTCTGATGGACATCTTCCCAGAAAAAGAAAACAAATTTCTAAAACTGGAAAAAGATACAATTTAGTTTAAAGAACATTGAAATATTTATTGCAAAATAATTGGGCACTGTTTAATTAAGGGCAGGCAACTTTACTTAAAAAGTATTATGGATTTCGGGAAGATACATATTTAAATTAAATATGTAAATATTCGCATATAGAGAGAAAGATTATTAGGAAAGCTGCAACTTACATAAATATATGGTATGGAATCTGCAGGAAGTTCAGAATGGAAATGGATCGCTGGACCGATGCCCATAACTTTTGAACCGCTTGGAATTTTGGAATTCTGTTTGTTTCTAGGGAAGAAAAGGGCCCATGGCCATTCGAATGGTAATATCAGTATCCAGGTCCAAATCCCGGAAGTGGCTTTTTTGACAAAAAAAAATCGATTTCTCGGGAAAATTTAAATGAAATGGTACAAATATTTTTCGAAAAATAAAAGTACCAATAAAATAAGGATTATTCCCATTTTTCTTTTTCAAAAAAATAATCAGGGGCGGAACCAAAGGGGTTCAAAACCAAAACTTGTTACTCCCTGTATAACGAAAACCGAATATTATTCTGATGTAGAAATTCGTTAGGAGTGGCTCAATAAAGGTTTTTCATCTACATAAGTAATAAAAGTAACAATTTTTAAGTTTTATCAGTGCCGTAGGTCGGGAAAACCAAATCTCGTATTTCTACGAGAGGTTAAAATGACGACTTTTAGAAAACGGCCATTTTCCGAAAGAAGGTCTGAAGTAAGTATACGATTTAAGACTCAAAATGGGGAGCGGCCTTAATAACGAATTTCTACATCAAAATAATATTCGGTTTTCGTTATACAGGGTGTAACAAGTTTTGGATGTGAACTCTTCTGGCTCCGCCGCCCCTGATTATTTTTTTGAAAAAATAAAAATGGGAATATTCCTTATTTTATAGACACTTTTATTTTTTCACTTTTATTAATAATATTTGTACCATTCCATTTAAATTTCCCGAGAAATCGACTCTTTGTGTCAAAAAAAGCCACTTCCGGGATTCGAACCTGGATACTGATATTACCATTCGAATGGCCATGGGCCCTTTCCTAACCCTAGAAACAAACAGAATTCAAAAATTCCAAGTGGTTCAAATGTTATGGGCACCGAGCAGGACTTCTGGGACATACCTACTGTATAATCCACATATTTTTCCGGGGCTCCGGAGAGACCTGCACTTTTCCACTTTGTGACGTGAAGTAATATGTCACTTGTGCAACGCTCATTGTTTTTGACTTGGCGGGCGAAGCGCTGCCGCGCTCCTCAATGACGAAAATATGACTACACAAAATATAAAATGAAAACCAAAACCTGCACTTTTGTGGCCATGGGTCATAGGGTGCCAATAATTTTATTTTTGTCCACTTACTTCTCACTATTACGGTATTCATCCTATTAGCGGTCTATAACAAGGTAATAGGGTTGGTTTGCTTCCATCAAAACATATCACGTCGAAACTATTTTTGTTTATTTCTTTTCATGGCGTGATATATTGTCAGAGGCTTCCCTGCCTTGGTGGTAAGCAGATAATTTCTGAACTTCAAAACACTTCCAGCAATAGGAAACCTCTGCCAGGCAAGATATATTACTTTAGGCCGAGCGAATGTTTTATTGTCTTTGGCTTGACAAGTCAGTCCACTTTCTGTTTTCCGACCTCCATCATTATTATTGTTTTTTTTTTAGTTGTGACGTCTATATCACAAGTAGTGTAGAGCAATTACTGACGCTATTCGTGTGAGTTGAGTGAGTGAATGATGAGTGTTGTGTGTGTATATGTATATAATATGCATGTGTGTGTGTGAAAAATGAGGAATTGACTGAGTGACTGATGATTGTTTTGTGTGTGTGTGGAAAGTGATCAATTGAGTGAGTGAGGATAAGCCAACGATTATACCACGTTGAATACACCAGTTCCCGTCAGATCACTGAAGTTAAGCAACGTCGGGCTTGGTCAGTACTTAGATGGGTGACCGCTTGGAAACACCACGTATCGTTGTCTCTTTTTTCCAGCCCAACCCAGGCTGGGTGAGGACAATCTGGGTAAGCTGGTTTGCAAGTTTCCAGCGAATGGAGGGTAAAAGTGTTGAATGACCAATAGATGTTAAAGAGACGTTAAGCCAAATTAAAATGATGAGGATATTGTGTGTGGTAAGTGAATGATGAGTGATGGGTGTGTGAAAATGGATGATAATTGTTCAGTGTGTATATGGGAAGGATGAGTGTGTATGGAAGATTTAGTGAATGATGCTGGGTGTGAATGGTACAACCCGTGAGTTTTTGTTTACTAATTAATCAGTCAGTCCCTCGCTCAGTAGGGATCAGGAAAAGAAACATGTAAAAGACTGAGGGTGATTTCAAAAGGAAATTCTCTGGGCTGACTAAAGACTTGGCATGATTTAAGACTTTGAGAGAGAGAGAGAGAGAGCGAGAGAGAAGGACCAAGCTCATTCAAATTCAGCTGCGACAAAACATTCAGCAGACCAAAGGAAAATAAATCATAAAGCAAAGAGGAATGTCAAAAAGGAAAACATTTCTCAACAAAACTTTTGAAACAAAGTTGAACATCTCAACTGAACAAAGGCGAGAGAAGATCCATTGTAAATGCTACACGAACAGAGACGCAAAAAAAAAAAAAAAAAAAAAAAAAAAAAAAAAAAAAAATATCATTTAAGTTGGTAGGTCATCATGGCTTACTCGCAATTTGAATCCAATTGGATCAGCATTTCTACAATGATGTGGATTTTCAAGAAAAGAATCTACTGTTAAAAAAATGGTGTGGAATACAAAAGAATTTTATTATTAATTTCAGCCTCTGAATATTTTGATAGTACATCGCGTCATACTACACGGCACGACTCAGGATGAACAATCCTCAGTCACCTTCCATCTTTCGACTCGACTAGACTGATGATGAATCGAATGATTCGAAACAAGTTTCTTCATAAATAATTTTAAATAGAGTTTTTGGTAAGTGTTTTGTTTTAATTTATTTAAAAGTTAAATATAGACGTCTCCCTGGCAGAGTGCGCATCACACTTGGCTTGTACCAAGGAGGTTCCGGGTTTGATTCCTGGACGGGTCGAAAATTTGATAAAGAAAAAAATTGCTACTTGGTGTGGTTGTGATTTAGGGTAACTCAGCCTCCTGAGGACAATTGAATAGCTATGGTAATAGCGACAAGTGGTAACATTATAAGGAAATTGTTAAAGTGTAGCTTAGGCTTAGTGATATTGGAGTGATTGTTGAGAATACCTTGTAATACTATCCACTAAATGTGACATAATAACACAAATAAACATATTTTTACATTTACAAAAATTAAATATTTAAAAATTGGAACAATATTCTGCTATTGGTTTGTGCTTTCGGAGAGTGGGACATCTAGATGTATGATATTTGCTACTTTATTCTGTGTGAAAAGTATGCGTAGTACATGATATATGGAAACTAATTGGAGTTTTAGAATAAATCATTTAAACAAATACTATCCAGAGTCAATAGCGCGTTGAATTATCGCAAGACAACTGAAGATAATCATAACCGGCGAGGTTTAACTTAGTGGAAGAACACTAAGGTTCGAGCCCTCGCGATGCTGGCCACTCCTGGCGGAATCCAGGCTGGGTGCGGTCAATGTGGGTAGCTGGATTTTAAGTTTTCAGTGAACAAAATTTTAAAGAGACGTCAGAAATTAAAGTTCAAATTATGCAGAACATTAAAAGGACACCTTGGAATGAAACCAATGCAAAACAATTAAAATGGTATCCATTTCTTAACATTTTTCTTTTCGTAATATGCGACCCACTTGCATTGACGGACCTGTGGTACTCACTAAAAGTTCTAATATTGTTGTTCCAAACGTATCAAAATACGATTATATACCTACACAGAACAAAATCTGAAACAGTTGATGTACGAAGAATAGGAAAATAAAGTATTATATTGGTGAAAAATTTCGATGTCGTTTTTTTTCTGGACGAATTATGACGACTAGATACCAGAAAATGGTCTAGAAACTTTATTATCTACAGACTTCATTATTTGTCCCTTTTTGATGAAATTTGATAGCAATATTCCTTGAAGCCATAATTCGAGCTAAACTCGATTTTGGGGTGACCTTCTAGAACCCAAAAGGAAAACCCGATTTCGATGAAATTTAAAACAGACTTTCTATGTAACATGTCATTGCCAAATTTTGGGATTCATGAGGCTATCTTCATCTGGGGGTCCTTTAGGGTACCAAACCTCAAATTCGAGTCACTTCTCTTAAAGTGGCAATATCAATAGGCTGTAGGTTGCTCCCAGGCTAACCTTGCGCAGCCTTCAACAGGCATTTTATTTTTTTGGAACCTAACCCGATACTATTCCCAACATGTTCTACGCAGTTTAACAACCCGTTATTATTCCCCATGTTCTACATAGGTTTACAAATATGTAGGTAATATGTAATCTATATGTGGTATGCTCTGATCGAGTTTAAACGGTTGTACCTTGGTAATATGAAAACTAATGTAAAAATCAGATTTTTTTTCTCTCATTTTCTCGAAAGCAAGTACGGGTACTCTGCTAGTTATATTATAAAAACAAAACATCCCTATCTTGTGTATTGGGAAAACAAAATACAAAGAATTCTCTACATTCTCTGCAATGTCAGAATGTTTGGCAAATTTATGTTTGTTTTCAAATTCTGACATGCATTTCAATAAAAGAAAAAGATTTTTTGGTGCCACTCCCAGTTTTAGTTAAATATGCACATGACAAAAAGTTCAATATTCTGGGCTTGGACAAATTGGAAACAAAAGGCTTTAGTTTACGGAAATATTGCAATTTGGCGAGGCATGAAGCCGGTGTAAACCAAAATAGTAGAGCGTTCTTCATTCTATTCTGTACTGGGGAAAAACCTAAAAGCTGAAAGTCCTTCCTTTACGCATAAGCAAAATTGTCATTCAAATTTGTCCTTGGACATATTTTTTCGATTCATCCCAATTGAGTCTCGCCGGCTCCGTGGATCATGAAAGCTTTCTTGATGTTAGATTATGGCGAAATCTCGATGTTCAAGGTCACTTAGTTATTATTATCATATGTTTATTGTGTACAATAACCGTTGTGGTTGTTGTACACAATACCTTTGACTGAATTGTAATGTGTCACAATTCAGTCAAAGGGAAGCTGGCTCCCTCTGCCAAATCTAATAAACCTTGGCAAAACTTGATCCCATGTATCAGTAAAGCAGAGACCCAGTCGAACTAAGATAGGGAAGTACTGTACGACGTCATCTCTCTCGAACATGGCAAGGAACATAAACGAGAGAACTCATATTGCCAGGGATGAAGGTCGGCAGCAGTATAAAGTCCCAGGAGATTTCATAAGAGGGAATCAGATCAGCTTTAGTGATAGGAAGTGCACAAACTCCGAACGATAAAGACCACTGCCTGTTTCACCACAATTATAAGATCTGATCAAGTTTTACATCAATCTTCCTTCAACCGTATCCAGCAGACAAATGTCCTCTCAAAGTCATCTCTCACAATTCCTATCCCTTTGGTGACCAGTAAAGGTACGGCAATAATTCCATTGAACTTTATGTGTAATTGATGTTAGGATAGGTTCATAAGAGCAGTGCATTTTTTTTTCTTGAATATTGCACCCAGGGCCCCCCCGCGGGAGGGACGGAAGTATAGTTCCCACTGTCCCAGGGAGGTGGGAATTATATTTCCCACTGGTCAGATGGAGAAGAACAACAGAATAAACCTATAACATATAAAATATCATCATTTATATATATTTTTTCAGAAAGAGAAGGAAAGATGGAAAATGTATTTTGATTCTCATTTTTATTCTATGAAATTTAAATTTTGAAAGGGAAAAAATCCAAAAACAAACATATACTTACAGGGAAAAGCCTTTTTGTCTTGTTGCAAGTTGAACAACTTATGTAGTACCTACTTAGTTGAGATATTATGTATTGAAATATTACATTGCATGTTCGATGTTCGACTTGAACAAACCTCGTCAAATTGGTATGGCACAGAATAACTGTTTTCCTGAATACGTGGAATAGCATCATTTACTGAAGTAGAGGTTCTTTGGTTGTGAGATTGGACAGCATCTGGACTACCCTCTATTTCAGGCGGACCATCTGGATTCTGTATTTAAGGGATTACCTATAGATACATCAGAATCTGGAAATGGTTTCAAAGTCAAATCAGGGGATGGAGTAGACGAAGGGCTGCTAGTATTTGAACTTGAAGCTGAAACATTTTCTTCACCTAATTCTCTAAGTTCTTCCAAAGCTCCTTCGTCTCCTTTGATCCTCTGGTAAGGCGTACAGGAGATATAAGATCTCGTTATCTAATAAAAACTCATCAGCTCTGTCCTGAAACAGAAGAACATTACCATACTATTGTAAATTGAAAGAAATTATAGCAAAAAAAATTACATTACATAAGAATTCTTCATAAGTATTCATAAAAATGTTATAAAATTAGAGAGTGATGAAAAAAAACATACCTACAAATGAAAAAATTCATCACTGAAAAAATCAGTGGGAAGCATAGACATTCTAAATAACCTTTTCACTAAAAGTTAAATACAAAATGATGTAAAAACACTTCAAAAATAGTAAAAATATAACCATTACTTACGATTAGTCTCCTATCTTAATCCATCCTTGAAAATCTTAAAAAATCTTCAACAGGTGTCAAATTTTTAATCAACTTCTCGGAATATAATTTCCAAACTGATATCACGTTATCTAATAAAAACTCAAAATCAAAACAAAAGAGAAACTGCTGAAGTAATATTTTTTTGATAGCTAACTTCCCATAAAATTGTTATCTCCCCGCGTTACTTAAAAATTTCAAATCATCTAGAAAATATGGCTGGTTTCTCAAGGTGGGAAGTATATATCCCACTGTGCATCAAAGGGTTCCTATATTGTATAAGTGTTTTATCATTTTATTCTACATTTTACGATCAAATCCGGGTGTTTCCGACCAAAGACAAAGAAAGTTTTTTCCATATACAAGGATATCGCATTTATTATCTAGAACCAGGTTACCAGATTTCCAATTTGAAGCCATTACAGTTATCTTTAGATATCTATTGTGACAAATAGCATACTGCCATATTATTAAGAAGACCGGAGAAGATACTCCGAAAGTCCAAATTCGTGATACGGCAAACAGGTACTACGTATGACGTCAAATAAGAACGTATATCATATTTGGGTCGTATATCATAAGGGTCAATGTTTGATAATTTTTACATCAACAATATCAACATTGAGAAAACAAAAGAAACTCAACGCACATGACGTCAGCATTGTCTGTGCAAAAACATACCTAGTCTTTTTAGTAGGTATCATGGCATAATTATTTTTCTCATTATTCAATCTGATTCTGTATTTACCGCTTTTGGAACCGGGGAGGAGTGTTGGCAACTCTTTGAATTATTTTAACCGAATTAGAGATGTTAGGAAACGTTTTTTACGGCTATGACTCCATTGCGTATGTACAACCGTCTAAAATGGATCCGTAACAGCCCATAAAAAAGCGAGTTTTTTAAAAAAACTTGAAAAGGGCGCAATTTACTCCTCCCCGGTTCTAGACCCCTGATTCTGTTTTTACTGCTCCATCATCAATAATTATGTTCATCCTTGTTTTATTAACAAATACAACACTCTCAGCATCAAAGCATTCTCTGCACGAGTTGTATGTAGATCTCCTGAATGGGTATAGAACAAGTTGGATTTGTAACCGGGAAGATGAGTTGAGGCAATCCAAAAATTTTATTAAACAATTTTAACCCAATTAGAGAGGTTAGGAAAAGTTTTTACGGCCATGTCTCTATTGCTTATGTACAACCGTCCAACATGGACCCACGACGGCCAATAAAAAAGCGATCCTCAACACATCTCCCCGGAGTAGGACGCAGAATATGTTCCATTCTCTTCATTAGAAGGGAAAATCATCAATCATTCAAGGATATGACTCCGGGAAAAATATACGCACACTAAAAAAACAAACTTTTAGTAAAATCAGACGAAACGAAGACTTTAGTGTACAAACTTACATACTAACCAGTTTAAATTAAAATCATTTGCAACAATATATAATGATAAAAGGTAAAGTTTTGCTTTGAGCTCGATTCCAAAGGTTCTTTATTGAAAATATTTTATTCAAGTACCTACTGTGTTCAGTATTGAATGTTGGTAATCTGGTTATCAAACACATCTTTGTCCTGCACTATTTGAAAAAGGTAGGACTATGTCCAATCATACCGACCATTATCGCCGGGTTGGCGTCCACGATGATCTTCCCCTTCCTACCCGTCCATTTTTCAAAATACTTTCCTATATTTCAAATCTCTTCAAATGAATGTCTTCTTCTATGCACCAAGTTTTGCAGGTTCTGATGATAAAAGTTATATATGTGTCTTTAGAATTTAGTTTATTATTGAAAATAATAATTCTAAATCGAATGATGTCCGTTGAAGATGACCACACGTAACTTCTGTTGAGAAAATTATCAGAGCCTTTGAGATCAAGGAATATGTAGCAAACAAATATATATTTTACTCGTACCCCGGACTGTAGTAATTTTCAGCGGTTTTCACTTATTCTGCCTTAAAATTTGGTATGCATGTCATATTAGGGGTCTGAGTAAGCTAATAATCTTTTGGTAGTGATTTACCGCTTTTTAACGGTTTTCATTGATTCTGTCTAAAAGGTGAATGTTAAGAGGGTCTCATAGTGCCACAGAAGTTTCCGGGGGTTATTTATTTAGCCAGTAAAAATATAAACCCATGTGTCACAATGTAGAGTGTTTTTCATGATATTTAAAACTTTCAATCAATAGATTTTTTCATTATATTTTCTTTGATCTCAAAACTTAAATAAAACAAATATCAGAATGACCAACAATTTAATATTGACTATTTATTTCAAAGAGTGCAAAGGTTAGAACATAAAACACACAAAAGGGGGTTAAAAACAGATATACCTATACACGGTACAAATATATATATTGTCACATCCAAAATCTTATTTTGTCACACAATTAACATTGAAAAAGATAGTTTCCGATGGTGATAAAATGCAGCTCTAAAAAAAATTCTTGATTGCCGCTAAAGATTTAAATTGTCATTATACATTTTTTTTTTGTTGCTTAAAGTCTCTTTAACATTTATTGTCATTTGGGACAACATCATACATCTAATCTTGGAGGTAAATAATTGGCATCGTCTATTGAACACTTACGTCAATAAGTTTATTATTTTTTGTAGAATTGTAACTTATTTGACGCTAATGCTTGCAGGTTCATCATTCATCGTTTCAGTTGTTGTGTTTGAGGAACTACTTGAGGATGAAACAGCTACTTCAGCTTTCGCATCAGACTCCATGGATGCCGCCTCTTCAGTGCTAGACTTTCCCCATATCCCATTATGTCCATAAAATGAATAAGGATTTGAATTCCAATGGGGTGATGCTGAATTGGAACATCCATTATTGTAACAACCGTGATTATATCCTCCGTATGAGCTTGATCCTGCTTGAGCTGCATTATAGCCATTATTATATCCTGCGTTGTAAGCATTGTAACATCCATTTGCTGCGGAACCGGCTTGTGAAGTACTGGATCCGCCATAAATATTATAACCTCCTGATGGTAAAGAACCTGTTTGTGCGTTTGTTCCTACGCCTCCATAACTAATGCCTACACCTTGCGCACCACCCCCGGCTCCGTAATGTGCATTTATTCCTATACCTCCAAAAATATTGCCTAAACCCTGCGCACTTGTTCCAGCACCGGTCTGTGAGTTGATTCCTATACCTCCATAACCATTGCCTACTCCATGAACACCTGCTCCGGCTTGTGCATTTGAGACTATACCTCCATAACCATTACCTACTCCATTAGCACCTGCTCCGGCTCCGGCCTGTGCATTTGTGCCTACACCTCCATAACCATTGCCTACTCCATGAGCACCTGTTCCGGCCTGTGCATTTGTGCCTATACCTACATAACCATTGCCTACTCCATGAGCACCTGCTCCGGCTCCAGCTTGTGCACTTGTGCCTATACCACCATAACCATTGCCTGCTCCATGAGCACCTGCTCCGGCTCCGGCCTGTAAATTTGTGCCTATACCACCATAAATATTGCCTACACCATGAACACCTGCCCCGGATCCGGCCTGTGCATTTGTGCCTATACCACCATAACTATTACCCACACCATGAACACCTGCTCCGGCTCCGGCCTGTGCATTTGTGCCTATACCTCCATAACTATTGCCTACTCCATGAGCACCTGCTCCGGCTCCAGCCTGTGCATTTGTTCCTATACCTCCATAACCATTGACTACTCCCTGAGCACCTGCTCCACCTCCGACCTGTGCATTTGTGCCTATACCTCCATAAGCATTGCCTACTCCATGAGCACCTGCTCCGGCACCAGCCTGTGTATTTGTGCTTATTCCCCCATAACCATTTCCTACCCCATGAGCACCTGCTCCTGCTCCGGCCTGTGCATTTGTTCCTATACCTCCATAACTATTGCTTACACTATGACTACCAGCTTGAGCTCCTGCATGAGCACCGGCTGCGGCTCCTGCTAGAGCACCAGCTTCTGCCTGAAGGTCAGATCCGCCTCCTGCTTGTGCACCTGCGCCGGCTCCTGCTTGAGCACCAGCTCCGGCTCCTGCTTGAGCACCAGCTCCGGCTCCTGCTTGAGCACCTGCTACGGCTCCTGCTTGAGCACCATCTTCTGCCTGAATGCCAGCTCCGCTTCCTGTTTGTGCACCTGCAACAGCACCTGCTTGAGCACCAGCTGTGGCCCCTGCTTGAGCACCAGATATGGCTCCTGCTTGAGCACCAGCTTCGGCTCCAGCTCCGGGCTGTGAGTTTGTTGCGCCACCTCCGTATCCATTGCCTACTCCATGAGCACTTGATCCGGCTTCAGGCTGAACATTTGTGCCTATACCTCCATAATTATTGCCACCTCCATGAGCACCTGATCCGGCTCCAGCCTGTGAATTTGTGCCTATACCTCCATAACCATTGCTTACTCCATTAGCACCTGCTCCGGCTCCAGCCTGTGCGTTTGTTCCTATACCACCATAACCATTGCCTACTCCATTAGCACCTGCTCCGGCTCCGGCATATGCATTTGTGCCTATACCTCCATAACCATTGCCTACTCCATGAACACCTGCTCCGGCTCCGGCCTGTGTATTTGTGCCTATAGCTCCATAACCATTGTCTACTCCATGAGCACCTGCTCCGGCTCCGGCCTGTGCATTTGTGTCTATACCTCCATAACCATTTCCTACTCCATGAGCAACTGCTCCGGCTCCGGCCTGTGCATTTGTGCCAATACCTCCATAACCATTGCCTACTCCATGAGCAACTGCTCCGGCTCCGGCTCCGGCCTGTGCATTTGTGCCAATACCTCCATAACCATTGCCTACTCCATGAGCACCTGCTCCGGCTCCGGCCTGTGCATTTGTGCCTATACCTCCATAACCATTGCCTACTCCATGAGCACCTGCTCCGGCTCCAGAAAGTGCGTTTGTGCCTATACCTCCATAAGCACTTGCTCCAGCTCCGGCCTGTGCATTTGTTCCTATACCTCCATAACCATTGCCTACTCCAAAAGCACCTGCTCCGTTTCCGGCCTGTGCATTTGTTCCTACACCTCCATAACCATTGCTTACTCCGTGAACACCTGCTCCAGCTGTAGCCTGTGTGTTTGTTGCTATACTTCCATAACCATTGCTTACACTATGACTGCCAGCTTGAGCTCCTGCATGACTGCCAGCTTGAGCTCCTGCATGAGTACCAGCTTGAGCTCCTGCTTGAGCACCGGCCTGAGCTCCTGCTTGAGCACCAGCTCCGGCTCCTGCTTGAGCTCCAGCTTCTGCCTGAACACCAGCCCCGCCTCCTACTTGTGCACCTGCGCCCGCTCCTGCTTGAGCACCAGCTGTGGCTCCTGCTTGAGCACCAGCTGTGGCTCCTGCTTGGGCACCTGCTACGGCTCCTGCTTGAGCACCAGTTTCTGCCTGAATGCCGACTCCGTTTCCTGCTTGTGCACCTGCACCAGCTCCTGCTTGAGCACCAGCTGTGGCTCCTGCTTGGGCACCAGCTGCGGCTCCTGCTTGAGCACCTGCTCCAGCTCCGGCCTGTGAGTTTGTTACGACACCTCCATATCCATTGCCTACTCCATGAGTATTTGATACGGCGCCGGCCTGTGCATTTGTTCCTACACCTCCATATCCATTGCCAACATTATAAGCTCCTGCTCCGGCTCCAGCCTGTGCATTTGTTCCTATACCTCCATAACCATTGCCTAGTCCATAAGCACCTGCTCCGGCTCCGGCCTGTGCGTTTATTCCTATTCCACCATAACGATTGCTTACACCCTGTGCACCTGCTCCGGCCTGTGCATTTGTTCCTACACCTTCATATGCATTGCCTACACCATGACCACCATTTTCAGCCCCTGCTTGAGCACCAGCTTCAGCTCCTGCTTGAGCACCAGTATAAGCTCTTGAATGTGCACTTGCTTCAGCTTTGGCATCATATTCTCTGAAGATGTAGTTGTGGTCCCATTTTGTAGAACACGCTGAAAGAAATAAAATTATTACATCAAAGAGAAACCCTTAAAAATAGGAAGCCTTTCTTGATTTAGGGAGAGTAGATACAAAACTTGGCATAAGACAAAGTTTTCGTCTTACCTATACATTGATAATTCATCTGTGAGTTGATTTCTATACCTCCATAACCACTTTTCAGTCCAAAGTTTTTTGGCTGAGTAGAAAAAATATTTCCAGGTAACATTAAGTGGCGTCCACACTATGATCGACAGTTGTCGATCGACACAGTCGGCATGTGGACGTGTCGATCGACATTTGTCGAGTCGAATGTAATCCGAATGAAATGGATTTTTTTATGACAAGAAGTTGAGTCGAATGAATAAAATAGTAAGTGTGGACGTGTAAAACGTGTCGATCGTGTCAAAAAAGCTTTAAACACTTAGTTTTTGTGAAATAATGATACAATAGGAGTGCGTTTATTATAAAATAAAAATAATATTTTTTAACGTAAAACTTAAATGTTCATACCTATTTATCCTTAATATAAACAACTTAAACAACCTTAAACTTGAAACCAAAAATGTATCAAAAACCTTGAAAATATGTGTAAATATTCGGAAGTCTCACTTCTAACCTAACTAATTAATATTCACCCCCCCCCCCCNTCTCCCCCCCCCGCCCCTTCTATGCAACCGGAGAAGTGAGACATCCGAATAATAATAACCTAAGTCAATTTTCCTTTTTTTATTTCTTTTTTAAGTATATATAGTATAAATATATTAATATTATAGTAATTTTATTAGCATCAAAATGAACTTTACTGAAGAACAAACTCTGTAATGTACAGGGACTGACCCCAACTCTAGGATTCTACACATGAAGAATTGACAAAATACGTCCACACAGCAGTGGTATGTGTGGACGGAGCAAATGTCGCCTTTGTCGAACGACCTTTATTAGCACAAAGAGCTTTTTTCAGTCCGACCTGTTGTTGCGAATTTACAATTATTGTTCACTAGTATTGATTCTGATAATCAGTGGATATCTAGAAAAAACATTAAGGGCCATATTCTAAAACTCTTACAAATTAGCAAAGTGGCCACCCGTACTTCTAAAACTTTTGTTTTTGTGTTCTAATTCAACACTCAAGTGGCAAGTGGCACTTCAAGCACAGAGACACTCTATAATAGAACCGTCTTGGACTTTTTAGTTAGGTGAATTTAATTGAAATTTTTATTTTATTTTAATGTTTTATGGGTCTAAATTTTTGGAAAACTAATTAGTTTCGTTCAAAATTATACTGTAAACAGAAAGTGCCACTCCGACTTAAGGCGAAGTGCCCACTCCGCTTATTGAAATTTGCTAAATTTTCAAGTGTCGAATTCCCACACCTTGAGTGATGGTTATGGTTCCTTTTTTTTTTAACCCTTACAGTAGGGGGGGAGCTAAGCCTCCAAGCACCTCCCCCTAAAACGGTCTATGAATATACATTAAACTGTACTCAAAGACTATTTTTCAAAATAAAACTGAAATAACCAGTAGGCAACTCAAGGACTAACTAACTAAATATAATAAAACAATTTAATCTAATCCCCCTTCCCATTCCTAAAATCCCTCTCTCTTCCTAAAATTGTGATTTTTTTACTTTATCTGCTCATATACAAAGTATAGGGAAATAAAGTATTGTTTAAAATATATTCTGACAAAATCCAATGATAGGTTCCATCATGTAAAGAAAAATCAAGCAATTATCAGGTTGTGATTGGGGCTGCAAAGAGTTAATTGAGAGTGGATGAATTCTCTAAGAAAATGTGCAAGAAAGGTTTTCAACAGTTTGGCATGTCCCAAAATTACACTTTATTGTGTAAAATAAAATTACCACTGCCCATTCTGTTTTAGAATTTAATGTGCGTCCGGCACTTTTAAACCCTTTGAAGATACAATGAAATAGAAAGTATCAAATTGAGTTGGGCATTTAGTGTATTCTTCAAGGTCAATTCCAAAGGTTTATTATTTCAAATTTCAAAACAACATCGACATAACGAAAATTTGGGGGAGTCCCGTTTGGTTTATGTTCGTTTTGATCAAACTAACCAAAACTTACCAAAAGTAGTGACATGAAGCACAGTGTTTTACTAGGAAACTTACCAAAAGTAGTGATATGAAGCACAGTTAACACAATTACATACTAGGAAACTTATCAAGAGTATTAGTGACATGGAGCACAGTGTTTTACGAGGAAAATTACCAAAACTAGTGATATGGAGGAGAGTTAAAACAATTACTAGGAAACTTACCAAAAGTAGTGACATAGAGCGCAGTTAACACAATTACTAGGAAACTTACCAAAACTAGTGATATGGAGCACAGTTAACACAATTACATACTAGGAAACTTATCGAGAGTATTAGTGACATGGAGCACGGTGTTTTACGAGGAAAATTACCAAAACTAGTGATATGGAGCACACTGGGGGAGGCCCTGAAGGTGACCCTGAGACAGTTAACACAATTACATACTAGGAAACTTATCAAGAGTATTAGTGACATGGAGCACAGTGTTTTACGAGCGAAATTACCAAAACTAGTGATATGGAGGAGAGTTAACACAATTGCTAGGAAACTTACCAAAAGTAGTGACATGGAGCACCGTTAACACAATTACTATGAAACTTACCAAAAGTAATGACATGGAGCACAGTTAACACAATTACTAGGAAACATACCAAAAGTAGTGACAAGGAGCACAGTTAACACAATTACTAGGAAACTTACCAAAAGTAGTGACATGGAGCATAGTTAACACAATTACATACTAGGAAACTTACCAGGAGTATTAGAGACATGGAACACAGTGTTTTACTAGGAAACTTACCAAAACTAGTGATATGAAGCACAGTTAACACAATTACGTACTAGGAAACTTACCAGGAGTATTAGTGGCATGGAGCAAAGTGTTTATCTGGAAACTTACCAAAACTAGTGATATGGAGGAGAGTTAACACAATTACTAGGAAACTTACCAAAAGTAGTGACATAGAGCACTGTTAACACAATTACTAGGAACTTCATTTTGGTCCACTTTGTCAAATGAAGCGTTTCGGATCACTTGGAGGATCCAGATAGATCTAAACTGGTTTGGTTTAGATTATTTTTTATATTCAACCCATCAAGGAAATCGTTTCCCGATAATGTTATCAACCCTACTTTACAGCTGGGCGGCTCGATACAATTGCATTGACAGGTATAACTAATTAACTAAATAGCTATGTTTATAATCTTTGAATGCCAGCGTCCATGGCAATGTCTATAAGGCGCCAAGCGAAGCGGGCGCATTCTGCTAGTTGTCTATATTTAACACATTTTTACTTTAGTTATTTACCTTCCTTTTCGAATGTGAAGTTTTAATGTAAAAACATGTTTTCGAAGTCCTCAGAGCCCTAATCTCGAGTTTCAGCCATTGGTCCTTGTGTGTGTGTCTGTCGGTTCGTCCGTCTATCAACAAGATATCTCAAGAACGGTAAGTGCTTGAGTGCTAGACTTGAAATTTGCTATGTATGTTGGTTTTATGCCATGAACTACACACGACACAATTAGTTGAAATCGAATGTACTGCTAACGTTTTTTAAATAAATAGAATATTTGCTTTATCGATTTGAATTTGCTAAAAATTAATGTATAATTTCGATTGTTGTTATATTCGAAATTTAAAATTAGTTCATTTGTAAACAAAAACTTCGGTCATTAAAAATTGTATGATCTATTGTATTTCAACAGGTGTCAAGAGCCGCAATAACAAATAGACGAATCGTTCGAATTCATATTTATTGACGAATGTAGACAACGGCCTGAGGTGCCAATTAATAAAAAGTTGATCGATTGGTAAGAGCATTACCTCGATATAGACTCCTAGTCAGGGGTACTCATCAACTATACAGGGTGTAACAGGTTGTTGTGCTTAACGGTATAGGAACCATACTATGAATAAAAACAAACATTTTTACTTTAACTTCCATTACAAACTGTATAGGTAAGTAAAGTATTGCATTGGTGAAAAATTTCCATGTCGATATATATTTTTTTTTTTTTTTTTTCTTTCTGGACGAATTGTGACGACTAGATACCAAAAAACGGGTCTAGAAAAAATGTGTATCCGCCTGTCAGCAAATCGTGTTCCCGCATTTACAGACTTTATTATTTGTCCGATTTTGATGAAATTTGGTAAGAATATTCCTTGTCTTTCGTGCCAAAACATTAACATTGTTATTTTGGGTGACCCTCTACTGAACCCAAACGGCATGACCGATTTTAATGAAATTAAATCTTATTAAAGAGCTGTGATAACAGCTGACAGCTGTCAAATCTAATGAAATTAAATCTTATTAAAGAGCTGTGATAACAGCTGACAGCTGTCAAATCTAAGTCTCTCGATTCCATATTGATTCCCAATATTCTGTAATTTGTTCTTTATTGGGTATGTCTGCAGACCCATCTTCATTCGTTCTTTTTGTTTTAATCTTTCTATAAAATGTTTTCTCGTTGTTCTGAAACTCGCTGTTTTCTTGTTTTCTGGAACTGAACACAGATAACTTTTCTTGCAAGGTGTCTAGGAAGTCTTGTGGTACAGTATTGGGGCTATCTCTTGGTGTGTGGATTTTATATTTCTCAAATATTTTGGTCACCTTTTTCATCAACTTATTACCCATATTTCCATTTGTATATTCTATAAGTCTTGCTATTCCAGCTCTTTTTATTTCAACTTTATTAATTAGTCTCTTCCTCCTCGCTGGCAGTTTGATTTACAATAGCTGCTGTTAATACACCAGGTCGTGTAGATTAGTAAATGTTTGAATGTCAAAGAACTCAGATATTACATGTTTCTTTAACGTAGATATCAACAGTTTTGGCAAACTTGATTGATGTTTTTTACTTTGGAATATGCGGGCTTTTAGTTGGATCAATTTCTTTGTATTTAATTTGAGTTGTAGACAACAAGTCCTTGAGTTGTAGAGTTATCTTTATTCTGTCACTGGTTGATTCTATTCTCGTTTCGAAATGTTGTCACTTTGAGTTTCTACCATTGTGTTGTTTTGGTTGGTTTCAGATTTCCAACTTTTCGCGCACTTCTCTCTTGATTGTCTCTAGAGTACATCGGTTAAAAGTTTGTTGTTTACAATAGTTTGTCTTTGATCTGTAATTCTTTGTTCAGTAACCGTAAAATTGGTGTATTCTACAACAAACGCTTGGTGTAGTTTTTGGCGGAAAGCTATTGAGTCTGTTTCGGGTCGTGTGAAATAGTAATATGAGCGCATGATGTATGTGTAAATTTCTTGGGTCCACTTCGTACGCACTCGTTTTCTTCCTGCTAATGTGGTCTCAGGTAATAAGACACTGCCTAACTGAGAAGCACTCCTAGCAGTCACAGTCCTTCTGGATGGTATTTTGACTGTTATGATTTGTGCCGGCATTTTTATTGTTTTCGGGTACTCCGGCCGCAGTCTTGTCTCCCTGCGATCACTACCGGCTCGCATGCTGTCACTTATAGCGGTGGCTCCAGAGGTGCCCTGGTGCTGCCCCCGGGAAGGCAGCGTTTTTCCGAGGTCTTAATAACGATCGTTTTTTCTCCATTGGGAGATCGCACTTGATGTTCATGTGGTATTAAAATGTTACCACACTACTTCCTGTGACGTTACTGATACTTGTAACTATCCAGGGTTCATGAACCACATACTCGGGCCCTGGGGTCGCCCCATTCACAATAACTTAATCATCTGTTACCCCTGGTGGTTTATTATTAAATAAGTAACGATTGACTTTATCGCCCCCCACCCCCTCCCTCCCGACATGAAGATCTCACCTGCCCCCCCCCTAGGCCAGATGCTGGCTACGCCCTTGGTGAGGTCAATGTAAGTATTGTCGGTAGCTGGTTTGCAAGTTTCCAGAGATTGGAGGGTAAAACCCCCGTCTTGAATGACCAATAGATGTTAAAGAGATGTCAAGCAAAAAAAAAAAATCTTTGTTTTCCATGTTAGTGAATTATATCTAAGTGTTGAAATACCTATATTTACTTTTAAAATAAATTAAATTCAAACAAAACATCAAAAACACTATTTATTATTATTGATTTAAGAAACTAATTTTGAATCATTCGATTCATCATCAGTCTAGTCGAGTCGAAGGCCATTTTCCTTTTTCAATGGAAAGTTTTAATGAAAAAACATGTTTTGAGGACCTCAGAGCCCAAATCTCGAGTTTCAGCCATTGGTCCGTGTGTGTGTCTGTCTGTATGTCGGTCCGTCCGTCTATGAACAGGAACAGTAAGAAATAGAGACTTGAAACTTGGTATGTACGTTGGTTGTATGCCATGGACTACACACGAAACAACTGGTTGAAATCGAGTGTACTGTTAACGGTTTTTTAAATAAATATAATATTTGCTTTATCGATTTCAATTTGCTAGAAATTGATTATTTATTAATGTATAATTTCCATTTATATTCAAAAATATGAATAGAATTACTTTATTTATATATAAAAAGACGTCCCTGCGATTTATAAAAGAGCTTATCGTGTTACATAAAGACAAACAGACAAAGAAAAGTAAAATAGAGATTTACTTCGGTTATTAAAAATTGTATGAGCTATTGTCTTTCAACAGGTGTCAAGAGCCGCAATATCAAATAGACAAATCGATTGAATTCATATTTATTGACGAATGTTGACAACGGCCTGAGGTGCCAATTAGTAACAAGTTGATCGACTGGTAAGAACATTGCCTCGAAATAGACTCCTAGTCAGGGGTACTCATCAACTATACAGGGTGTACCAGGTTGTTGTACAAAACAGTAGAGATGTCTTTATATAGGGTGGTACAGGTTGTTGTGTTTAAAGGTATAGGTACCATACTATGAATAAAAACAAACATTTTTACTTTATCTTCCCATATACAATGTATAGGTAAGTAAAGTATTGTATTGGTGAAAAATTTCAATGTTATTATTATTATTTTATTTATTTATTATTATTATTATTATTATTATTATTTCTTTTTTTTTGCTTTTCTTGTCGAATTATGACGTCTAATAGATAACAAAGAACGGATCTAGAAAAAAATGTGTGTCCGACCGTCAGCAAATCGTGTTCCCGCATTTACAGACTTTATTATTAGTCCGATTTTGATGAAATTTGGTACGAATATTCCTATTTTGTCTCCCACGAGTTGAGAGAATATTTCATGATGATGCCAGATGTTTTTCTTGGCCTTAATAATAGATATGACTACGTATATGGGCGTAATTTTTTTGAAGAGTGCTTGTAACTTGGCTTTATTTTGAATCATATTTTTTGTGGTACCGTTTACAGAGTTACCTAACAATTTGAAAACAAACTACAAAATACTGGGTGTAAAAAAGAGTAAAAAGTAAGTGAAGTATTGTATTGGTGAAAAATTTCGATGTCGTTTATTTTTGGCTTTTTTTTGGGGACGAATTATGACGACTAGATACCAAAAAATGTGTATCTGTCTGTCCTCAAATCGTGTTTGCGCAAGTACAGACATTATTATTAGTCCGATTTTGATTAACTTTGGTAGTTTGGTACCAATATTCCTTGAAGCCATTATTCGATCCAAAACCTTACCTATCATTTGAAGATAGCACCCCCTGAGGCCCATTTATTGGTCAAAAAGTGTAACACGTCATTGACAAATTTTGGATCTCATGGGGCTGTCTTCATCTGGGGCTCCTAGAGGGCACAGTAGTGTTTTTTGGAACACAATAATTGAAAATTTACATCATAGATCGAAACTAGGCCGTTATACAGGGTGCAACAAAATGAAATTCAGAACCTCTATCTCCGAAAAAATAATCTCTGATTATTTTTTCAAAAAAACATCGGAGAGTATTCCTTATTTTATTCCACCATTTATATTATTTAACAATAATAAAACTCAATGTAAAGATAAATGATTGTATATAATGTATGTGTGTCTGTGTGAGTGTATGTATCACTAATTGTTTAGCCAAAACGGTAAGAGATATCAAAAAATAGATGAGAATGGACCCCCCNGATCGAACCCACGCCCTCCTGGTTACCAGGCGAGCGGTTAACCACAATTCCATGTAAAATTTTTGAGAATCCAAAAATTCTTTACAAAATGCCATTTGCGAGGATCAAATCTGGATTTTACTAACATCAATCAAATGGCTATAGCCCCTTTCTATCCCTAGGATCAATCAAAATTAAAAAAAAAAATAAGCCATTTAAAAGTTACAGGACCTCCGCCAGGACTTCTGGGACATACTGTATATCTTTTTCCGGTTGGGAAGTGTTATTATACCGCTAAATGACGTCATTTTGGCAATAACTATCTTTCGCCTGATCTGCCCCCGAGGAGGCAGCGTTTGATAGGTAATTTCCTTTCCTATTTCTTCGAGCCTACATTGCAGAAGAGGAAGCTGCGTTCAAAATTTCAGCGATCTACTTTTAGTCATCATCAAGGTACTTGCGTTGATTTTATCAGATCTGCATGACCGTCGAATTTAAGTCACCTTTATAATTCACTGACTTGATCTAGAATCTTGGGTCTCTATTAATATAACACACATTATATATTACAACGACACATATTGTCAAGAAGTCCAAATTTACAAAAACCAAATGCATGATGTTACGTGATTAAGATCTTGAAGATATTGGAGTGAACAAGGAACAGAACGTGATCGTCCAAACATATTGGAATGAACAAGAAACAGAACGTGATCGTCCGCATAGGGTTTTCCACAAAGTTAGTTTATTATTCCAAACATGTGAATGATATATGATTGGTTGATAAATAACTTTCTAGCTGATCCTCTGGTGAGATGCTCTGTTCAAAATATAAAATAAAAAATGCAAATATTATTATCATATATCTTTTGAAAATAAATAATGGGTTTCCAAAAAAATTTAATTTGTCAATGTCAAACAGATATCTGTTGTTAAAACCAATTCTTGAACGAACAGCCATCCTGGTCCAGTTGGTATTATTATGGCTTTACACGTTGGAGACCCAGGTTCGTGTTTGGTTGTTCGGGATACATTCATCCTCTTGAGAACAACTGAGTTGCATATGATATGGGTGGTGAAAAGTTACGGCTGCCGGCATTAAAGGAGCAAAAAATATTAGTAAGGTAATAATTTAGTGTAGTAGCCATTATAGCCACCGATGGGGGCAAACAAGATTCATTAGGTGACGGTCCTAATCCCGTGTAAATACAGAAGGTTTGGTGTTAGGAACTGTTTCAAACCAATGATGAGAAAGATAGTTTCTATTCTGTTTCAATTGATACTGTGAGAAGCAAGCTAGGGTTACCGTGCCACAACAGGGTTACAACTAAAGAGAGTAGGCAACGAACAAAAGGTTGTGGGAAAGAGTCCAAAAGAAATTTATTGTAGTACCCCTGGTAATTTTGAGATACCTACAAAAGTAGGTAAGTTATGACATTACACTGTTAAGTATGTGTTAAAACGAAAATCATAACAAATTTACATTTTTACTTTCCTTATCCTATAAAAAAGGAAAATATTGTAATGGGCTGAAATTTTCGATGTCGAGTTTTCAATGCTGAAAACACGTTTTGGAATCCCCAGAGCACAGATCTCGAGATTTAGGCATTTGAACTTGTGTGTCAGTAAAAAATACATATGTCTCAAGAAATATACATATCACTTGTGCAAAGCTCATTGTATTTGACTTGGCGGGCGGAGCGCTGCCGCGCTCCTCAATATCTCAAGATATATGTATACATATAACAATACATATGCCTCAAGAAATTCAAGTTTATGCCCGGAACGAACCACGAAGCATTTGGTTGAAATCGAATGTCTTGTTGGCAGTTTTTGTCGGTTTTTAACGGCTTCAGTCAGTAACACCTAATCAATAATTTATAGCGGTTTTAATCAACAAAAGAAAACGGTGAGAGCTAGAGTTTGAATTTGCTCAAAAACACATTCATTTAAAATCAGAACTACCCCTGGCGGGTTTTTCATCTTTTCAGCGGATTTCATGAATCCTGTTTGGAAAGGGAACTGTGGGTGGTGCCAGAGACTTGAAGTTTGCTATGTTTGTTAATTATGCAATCTCGTATACGCATATAAAATATGACAAATCCTACCGAGACATTTTTTTCACAATACACAAACAAATGTCTGAATCTCGAGATTTGGGTTTGGTTATCTCAAAACGTGTTTTTTGCATTGAAAACTCGACATTGAACAGTTTATCCCATTACAATAATTTCTTCTTTTTTATGGATAAAGAAAGTCATGTGATGTTCACATCAGATTTTTCACATACTTTTTGAATGAGTAAAAATAAGGTCCAAATATTTTTTTTCTTCAGTACATTTAAAACATCAGGGCATTTTTCTATAGCACTGAACACCATAAACACATAATTAATATACACTTCGCTCACACGCTATTATAAACAACTGATCCAAATGAACTAAAGAAGTGAATCGACCATCGTCCACTGTGCTCAAGCGTACAACATAAATATATTGCTACCGTGGACGAGACTCCATTAACCTAAATAAATTCATTTGGATCTGTCGTTTGTAGTAGCGTGTGTATGTAGTCGCACACTATCGCTTCCAGAAGACGATTGGGCTAGGACTATGTTCAGAAAATTCACACTTTGCGTATCGAGTTGATTCATAGTCAGTGATTCATGATGAATCATGAAAATGAAATAAAGAAGGATTAAGAAACATTCCCAATGATTCATTAATCATCCGGTTATTCAGTATTCACCCCTACCAATATAAGAGTTCATTTCCTACCCCACAGCTGCATACAAACTAAATATTTAATTAAATTCAACTGAAATTATTTTGAGTGCAGTTTTGAGTACAAATGCAAGTCATTTACTAATATTAATTTGAAAGTCATTTCAGCAATGAAAGGTCAGTTTTTTTGAGTGAATTTAAGTTTTCAGAAAAGTGTATTGGGCTAGGAGTTTATAAAAGAATGACTGAAACTTAAAATTTTTGCGTTTTGGATTTCAAAACTAGTTTTGGCATTGAAATCTTGATATTGAAAATGTCAGCCCTTTACTATATTTTCTTTTTTATACGTAGATGGGGGTCCATTCTAGGTCATTTTCGTTAACTCCTTATGTTTGTCCAGAAAAATATTTCAAAAAAATACCGCTAAAAAGCGTCATTTTTGGCGATAACTTGCTTCCACTTGAACTTTCGATTTTTTTCCTTTCTTATTACGTACCTGCATACGAAAAGGAATCTGTAGATCTCTACGTTTAGCCATCGTTGAGCTACGTTGATTATCAGTCAGTCAGTATTCCAACTGGCCTTTACGTTTTTTAAGTTAGATAAGGAAAAGAAAACTAAAAAGAGATACTTTAGGTAAACTTGGAATACGACTACTGTGCTCATAAGTCTCATTTCAGATCTGCTTGGGTGCGTGAAGCTCAACAAATTCACCAAAGCTACACATCTCAAAACTGCAATCACCGAATATGAAAAGTCCTTGAGATTTATTTCTGATGATACCCATTAAAATGATACAAGTTCAGCCTACCACTCAACATTCTTAAGCTCTTAACGCAAAAAAAAAAAAAAAAAAAAAAAAACCTGAATGAAAAGAATGCGTAAATCTAGATTGATGCTTCAACTTTGTATGCAATATCGTAAAAATTTTAAGTGCAGTCTAGAAGACTTGCATCAGTACTTTCCATGCAAGAGTAGCTACTCGTGAAGCGATTCATCCATAAGTAATGAAGAGGGAAAAATGAAAAGTCAAAAGGGAAGAAATAAGAATAACGAAAGATGTCTTCAAGGTTGAATATTAATTTGAATTACAAGCATTGTTGTTGACCGAGTGTCAATGGATATTTGAGTACGCCAGTTGCCTAAGAGCACTGAATTTAGCAAACGTTCAGTTTGGTTTTAAATTCTGACAACTTAGGTTTGTGCGCCCTACGTGGCGGAAAAAATGACAACTTATGAGGAAATGTTACGAATTATTTCGGTATATTCTTGGTGTCTCAAAAGAAGGTCTAACTATTTCCTTAAATCGTTTCCCAATAACCTTTCAATTTTCAATCCAATATTTTTTTAAAAAAAGCAATTTAGATTTAGAGCAATTTATATTCTTATATAGCACTAGTTTAAGTACCTGCTGATTTGAGTTAGGGAAGCTCTGTTCTCTGCTTATACACTGAATTTAGAATCACCCTGTCTATTGAAAGATCTATTGGATCTAAAAAGTAGAGACTTTAATATTAAAAACTGCATAAAATTGTACCTACCGACATAAAATAAATTGCAAAGAAATGAAAGGAGAAAAATTCACTTCCCTCCAATATCAAGTGATATGGAAAATTTAAGGAATTGAAAAAAAGAAGAGAAAATTAATGTAGAAGGTTCTGGGGAAAAGAAAAAAAAAATCTTCAAAAAAATGAAAATAATTTTATTTTAGTATTCGGAATGCGTTTATTTCTTCACCAAGACTTAGGGTTTGATAAAGGCAATATTAATCAAGAAAATACACGGGAGAATAGGAGACACCACATCATCTCCCTCGTTAACAATGTAAAGGGCGATGAACTTATTGTCAAGAATTGTGAAATGCTTCATTTGCAGTGAGGTGTGGAATAACTTTGGGAAGATGACACATTAATAGAAGTCGTAGGAACTAAGATGGACAATAGAAATCATTTGATCAAAAGAAATATAACTTAAGTCCTCTCTAGAATGAAGAAGAGCAAATAGGTATATTGTCTAAACTACTAAAATCTGTAAATTGCAGAACAATCATAAAACAATTTTGCAAAATATGTCCTTCATGCATACATAGTAAGCTATATAAAAAACTTTAATTAACCACAAAAAAAAGTCTTTAATTAGAAAAAAAAAAATATATATTTTTGTTATATATATATATATTTACATATCTGTATATTTATATAAAAGACTATAAATATAAGTGTATACCTACTATAATATATATTGTGAACCGGACTTCTGTAATAACAAAACTCAATCTAACGAATCTTTCTGTAAATGTTATGTATCACTAAACAGCCGAAACGGTAAGAGATATCAAAAATTTGATGAGAATGGACATAGGCCGAAATCATAGGCTGAAACCCCAGAAAAACAAATCAAAATTCAAAAATATCGTACCGTTTTCGAGTAACGGCCGATTTTTCGATATTTGACTGAATTGGGCCGGAACTCAAAGCGAGAAAGTTTTAGGTGGACTTTTAAACCTTAATTTAGGACACAGTTTTTTAAAAAAACTGCCCAACCGTTTTCGAGTTACGGCCGTTTTTCCGATTTTTGAAAGGGAAATCATAGAATACTATTAGCACGGTCATGCTCCTAAGGCATCAAGCTATAAACAGCTAGTTGTATCCTGACAATTGAATCATCAGACCGCATGTACATTGCTCAGTGTAGTGGTGAGCTGTATCCTTCGGAGAGTGGTAAACCATAATTTTGTGGTTACCTGAGTCTGCTAAAAGCGCCACTTCAAGAAGAGTACGTTCCATACATACAAATTAAGATCTCTAGGACTGTGATTGAGAACGGAAATATTAACCTCAATTCAATTCAAAGGCTGTCGCCAAATGTTAGTTGAATCCAATCTAAGTTTTCTTAGTTTTTAATATGATTCTAGCGTCAGTAAAGTCTATTATCCAATGTTAGATTTTCACATTCAAATGGAATTTTATCCTCATGTATTTAGGACATTCATAGCACCCAAAAGCTGAAGGTGTAAACGGAATCTTTAGTAATATTCAGTCGTATAAATATAAGAACCATTAGTATTTACATTTTTAAATTTTGAATTGCTTTATTTTATTTTTTTACATAAAAGAAAAATGTTTTCTTACCAAAAATTAATGTATTAGAAAGGAAAGTGTGTGATTAATATTGAGAGCAGTGACCGTTGTTTCACATCAACAATGTCTTCCATCATCAGGAAGGACGAGAAATGTACTCCTCTGTTCCAATTAGTTTCCCTTTGTTGCTCATCCTTCTTCTTAATGTACGTGCCATTTGTTTAAACAAGATTCTCAAAAGTTTAGATAAGGGTGCAGGAGACTCATTTGTTACTCGAGTGAACTTTCAACTTTTTGTTACAAACCACTAATTAACAATGTTTTACAATAAATAAAACATTTTCTATGGAATTTTAAATACATTCATGTAGTTTGCTTTGTTAGTCCACTCTTTTTTGGTGCTTACAAAGCGTGGGGTGATTTTCAGCCAAGAAAAAATATTTTCATGTTTTTCGTACCGAAAATTTATCCGAGAAAATCTACCTTATAGTAAATCTGGTAAATACTCAAATTGTAACTTTTATAGCTGAAAAATGCCTACCTAATTTTTTGAAAGTTTTTCATGAGGTATTCGATTGTTCAGTGGACTCTGTCTATAAAATGAAAGGGACTGGACCAGATGGAATTCCAAAATATTTAAAAAACATTATTCAAATCCGCTCTCTATTGCTTCGTAATATAACCCAGAGGGCTAAGAGGAGGAGGATTCCCACAACTACTTACGAATATTGTTGTAGAGGGCTAAGGCAATAGAGGAGGAGGATTCCCAAGGCTACATACGAATATTGGTGTAGAGGGCTAAGGTAATAGAGGATGAGGATTCCCAAAGCAATTTACGAATATTGTTGTAGAGGGCAATAGAGGAGGAGGATTCCCAAGGCTACTTACGAATATTGTTTTAGAGAGCTAATGCAATAGAGGAGGAGGATTCCCAAGGACTATGGCAATAGAGGAGGGGGATTCCCAAGGCTAGAAACACTTACATGAGGGATCTCTCTGTTAGAAGTCAGAATGTCAACTGCTTAATTCTTATGATAATGATCGTTTGGCTGAGAAACTATATCACATTTTGGATTAAAGAAGATCTCATGTATTTGAGAGCACTTGCTATTATATTAAATGTAATCGCAAATTTTGCAAATGTAATAGCAAGTGCTCTCAAAAACATGAGATCAACTTGAATTCAAAATGTGCAGCTCTAGCAATTCTGTCGGACAATTGAGATAGTGTCTTCGATTTCTATGTTAGACTCTTTCTAAATGGACCTGCACAGTGCACATATATGAGACTAAAAAATCACATTCGTTTTACAGCCGGCCCTACTTTTCATCAACTCTAGACATAGAATATAATAAAGAAATTGTTTGGTTTGGCACTGAACGGTTATGTCGTGAGGTCGTTGAAGGATATACGAGAAGATATCATATCCAAAAATATTAATTTAGGTACTTGCAAATATTTTTGTAAAAGATAATATTGTATTTCCTTTTCCCCGGAGAAAATTCGTATAATTTATTCAAAATGTGTTATTTCTTCAAAGCACTTGACTGCAGTAAAATGTAATTAAAATGAGAATTCCACACAAAATGGAGAACAATAAATTAAGTGAAATTTATTACAAACATGCCTCAACACATGTCAGGTAGATTCTTGCAGGAATTTGAATTTCCCCTCTGAGAGCTTTTTTTTTGTATTATTTTTTTTTATATAGAAAAGCTTGTGCACCAAACGGAAGTGAATGAAGACAATGTTTTATCCTAACTGGGNATCTTTGTTATTTACATAATTTTGATTGTATTTCCAGCTCTGATTGTGTTTGGACAGGTGGAATGGTTTCTATAAATTGAACAACACTTCTGTCTTTGATATCAGTTCACTTTTCCTCTATTTATAATAAAACCGTTTTTGAAAATACCGTTAGTAAATATTTATGCATATTAGGGGTCTAAAACAAGTGACTCGTATTCGTAGGATGTTGTGATGACTGTTTGTCTAATGCCAGTTTGACAAAGATTATTATTCTAAGTTCTGAGTCATTTGTCATTACGGATTCAGGACGCACATGAATCCTACGCAACGTTATCAGGACGTGCTCCAGGGATATGCACAAGTATACATATAAGCTGCTGTTATTGCATTGTAACGAGGTAGGAATTTCCTGCACATGTTTTGGTTTATATGAACTCTTGCTTCACATTCACATTCCGCGTTTAGGTCCACAAGAAACACATTCAAGATATTTTTTTGTATAAAAACTGGTGGTTACGCAGAGTGAAGACATCAATTACTTAAATTGGCCATACTTTGGACCCGACTGGGTCAAATAAATTAATTAAAACTTAAAACAATTGAAACTATTGGCAGCATGCAGCGTACAAAGGCATCCGTTAAACTAAAGTTAAAATGGAGGTATGAGGCGATTATATCATAATTCAAAAGGGGGATGATGGGTGCATATGGCCCAAGAATCATTGGTCTCTTGTAGATCACCGGGGCCTAGTTTTCAGAATATTTGCATGACAGCTTCGTGTCCAAAGGCTGCTCTCATATAATATATTAGATATTAGAATCCATGTCAATATCACCGTAGTTTGGAAGGTGAGGGCCTAAAAACGGGTAGTTCTTTGGCACTTTTGGTTATATCCCGAGAACGGTACGTCACACAAAAAGAATATTCTTTAAACTTAAAAGAAATTATATAAGGAATAGCTTTGCACGTATACTTAACCTTTTCGGAGATACAGAACCTGAAAATGTATTCACATTTAGAGTGAAAAACCGATACACATCTTTGAAGCTGATCATCTGAGAGCAGCATCTCTTGCGAGTAAGCTTTAGATTATTTTGTTTTCTTTATTATTAATTTCGCAAACATATTGCCCTCTTTATTTTCTTTCTTAAAACAATTAACAAAAATTAAACTAAGATGTGTATAATATAATATAAGGTAACATAGATAATAATAATAATGGTAATATAAAAGGAACAAAAATGAATGAAAATAAAATGACAAGTACGCTAAAACAAATTACTGAGAATGGCTGATATTTCCTCATCGTCACAAAGGTCGCACTCAAAAATATGGTATCTGCTTGATGTAGAACCTCCGCAAAATCTGCAAATACAGTTCGGGGTATATAATCTGTGATGGAAACCGTGGATCGTCAGTCTCGTNAATATTTCCTTACACTATGATCGATTGATCGATCTCGCGTGGTTTTTAAGATATTCGCCATTTTCTTGTTTTCTACTTGTTTCACGAGAAAGCGCTTTTTATCGTGAAATCTGGCTGACATCTGGAAAAAAAAATGTCCCTTTCGTTGAAATAATATTTGGCATCAAATGATCCAATCGAACAAGTAAATTTAGAGAATAGCCTAAGAACTATCAGAAAACGTGTCAAAATTTGCTATCATATAGTAATATTTTTGCTGATAATTTTGTGGGAGAAACTTTTGAAATAACCGGGTTCAAAGATTCATCAAGAAAGGAAATTGCAAAAAAAAACGCTAAAGAACGTCGTTTTTGGCGGTACTTGCTTCCACTTGACATAATAAAAGGAATCTGTGTGCCAAATTTCAAGTCTCTAGATTTAGCTATCGTGGAACTACGTTCATTATCAGGCATTGAATCAGTATAACCAACTGGGATTTGCGTTTTATAAGTATAGATAGATGAAAACTATCGATAGGTATTATAGTTTTGAAAGTCAAATTGATTAAATGTTACTTGAGATCAACCATGAGTCAAAGTAGATTAACAAATCTTGCAATTCTTTCAATCAAAAATGAAACTGCTGCAATGTTGAATTACGAGGATATAATATATGTCCATTTGCAGCGATTAAAGCGAGAAAAGTTAACAGTTGAGTTTTTCAATTGTGATGGAGAAAAGATTTAAAGTTTGTAATGATTCGAGATTATATAAATCATTTAACATTTAAAAAATACATTTTTCATAAAGAATTGAGATCCAATGTTGACGTAATAAAAAAATTGAGATCCAATGTTGACGGAAAAAACTCGATTTTTCAGTAATAAAAATAATTCTTTTTAGTGTCATTTCTTTATCTTACGGAACAGCGAAGATCGTTTTGCCGCCCCTAAATCATTGCGGCTGGGGCGACAGCCCCCCCGGGCCCAACCCTTGTTACGACAATGTTCCGAATCAAGGAATTTTGATGGCTGGAAATACTCCCGGTTATCATCTTCTTCGTCTTCCAGTTTCGAAATTCCGTACAGACAATTGCCCTGGCAGTGCAGACATGTCACCGAACAATT
>CM022874.1:42078363-42121555 GCA_012654025.1 Pachypsylla venusta
AAACAAAATCCAAAGGACCAAATTCAAATTTATAAAGAGTTCCCATCATTGAGTTTATTGCAGTAATTGGTATACATACCTAAGATTATATCAAGATTTTGGGGGATCTAAAAGTACAAGTTTATTCTGTAAGACAAGAGGTACTACCTACGCATGCGCAAAAAAAATGAAACATTTAAATTTTTAATTATTTCATAGGGTCAGTGTCCAAGGATCAATAACATCCCATAGAAATGTTGATTATACAGGGTGCGGCAATTAGTTCTCCCACTTTTTAAAAAATCGTGGGAGGGGGAGTGATAGTAGGAGGAGCGAAGGGTTTGTGATATTCAACACGATATGACATCTAGTTTTTAGTTGTCGCAATGGTTTAATCGAGCGTGTATCGTGCGTTCGTTGTCAAGTTGTTTTTTAAAAAAGTNCGGTCGTCGGATTTGAGTCCCTTCTTCCTGTGAGGTTACCTCGAGGCTGACGTCTTCAAACATCGCCCTGGGACCCTTGAAGTGTTAAAGGAGGCAGTTCTGAAAGAAATCATGCAAATTGATGCTGGTATGCAGACGAGAGTCATGGAAAACTTCCGTGAAGACTCCAAAAGTACATCACTCGTCAAGGCCGTCATTTGGACGACATTATTTACAAAAGATAGATGGAAAAAACAAGCTTACAGAATATAAAATAATTTTTCAAATATCTCGTGTCGTTTTTATTTATTTACCAGCTCTTTCAAATGTGGAAATACTAATTGCCGCACCCTGTATAATATCGACATGTGGACATTTTAATATTTCCAAATATAAAATATGTTATTCCTGCTAAAGCAGCACAATGTTTGTGTGTCAATTGCCATTTCCCTCCATGGAAATCTTGTAGGATTTTTATAATGTCGTGTCATTAACTCATACCTAGTAAATAGTTACCATGAGGCTTCGGTTTGGCCGAAAAAGGCCCACACACACTAATTAGATCATTTAAAATTTTATCAACATCGGGCAAGGCATTGGAAAAATCGTGGTCCGGACCTTCAGTTCGTTCATTTTACAAATGAATCATAAGTCTGCACAAGCAGACCGGTCTAAGCGACCGGTTCTCTTGGTTCGAAAAAATATTGCGACGTGGGATAGTTGGAGTGCGCTGCCGACTCACCGAGACTCAAAAGCATATGTCAACCAAGGGAGTTGAAATCTATGTATGTCATTTCGTACATTTCCTTACGTTTGCTTTATTTTCATGCTTCAATATTGATTGTGAGGGATCTGGATAAAGTCAGCAAACCTCAAGTTGTTCTGTAACTTAGACCCAAAAACTGTAGGGATAATATTCTCAATTTCTTCCGCGTATGAATGATCAGTGATATGGATTTAAATTTTGATAAATTATTTTCTTCTTGTCAATCAAACTATGCATTAGCCAGCGTCTATGACACGTTGAATACAACAGTTTCCGTTAGATAACTTAAGCAACGTCAGCAAGGTTGTATCATGTGGATGTCCACGTGGGTTCGCACCCTTGCGATGGTGGTTATTTTTCCGGCCCAACCCAGGCTGGGTGAGGTCAATGTGGGGTCCTGGTTTGCAAGTTTCCAGCGAAAGGAAGGTAAAACCCCCGTCTCGAATGACCAATAAATGTTAAAGAAACGTTAAGCAAAAAAAAAAGGAAAAAAAAAGTATGCATCTGTGCAAGTAATTCCGGAGAAAGTATATTCAACTGATTGAATCGCAAGTGCATTTAGAAAGAATCATTTCATGGCAAATAATTTTGTATGCACCCCTTTTGAGAGATGTCAAAAATAAAATTGAAATTTAAGATGATGGGCTATCATTAATCAAAAGGGAGAAACCCAAAACTTGGAGAAGATGTTAAATATTACACCTTTGAGCTTTCGACTTTTATTTCGAAAAAAAGATTCGTTCTTTTTTTTATAGGTAGTCAGGGCAGACACGAAGTAAGAAGCTTTTGAATTTGTGAAATAGAACATAATTCTATAGTTTGTGAAACTGTGAGGTATTGGGAACCATTCTTAATAATTTTACAACTATTTTAAAGGCTTTTTTTATTGATCATTTGGCTTTTACATCAAAGAAATAATCTATATATATAAAAGTGAATGTCTGTTTGTTTGTTTGTTTGTTCGCTTATNAATAGAAATATATTTGTGAAGCTTGTTCAATCCAAAGCCATTTATTCGATTGCTATAAATCTTTGGCGAGTTGTTGTGCGAACATTTGTAAAAGTTTCGGACATATTTAAATGCTCATGGAAAGGTTAAGCTTCTCTTATAGGCATCAGCAGGTGCAATAATGCATTCTCATGCATGTCGGGCAATGTTATAGTTTTATACGGCAACTTTCGCTTCCTTCTCATACTTCCATTTTTGGTTTGAGGCGGAGTTTCTTAAAGTCTGGATGCCCTTCCTAACAACAAACCTTCTGTATTTAAACGGGCTTAGTACCGTCACCTAATGAAGATGGTTTGGTTCCCTCCGTGACTACATTCGAAAAAAAATCTTTAACCCACTGAAACCAGTACTGATTTTGAACGATGAGGATATAGCAATGCTTGAGTGGGGGAAACTATAATCTTACACACATATATATGTACGGGGTCTTGACTTATCTTTTTTGGAAAAAGAGCGAAAGTTGAAAGTTCCTTATTTTGGAGAGGTAAAGTTTCAGTCCCTGACAGGAGATGTGGAGGGGTTGATAGTGACAAATGACATGCAGCATGTTGCTGAATATCAAACAGCTGATTCCCGCTATCTGCTGCTTTCTCTCTTCATTTATCATCAGCAACATCTTGTTTTTCATATTTTATTTTCTGCTGTTTATTAAACTTTATGAAACTTTTCAAATTCGAGATGAAAAATGTGTTCCTCTAACATCAGCAACATTCTAAATTTAGTGTTTTAGGGTACTGTATTTAAAGGGTCAAAAGAATACCATAACATTGAGCTTATACAGTGTCCGTTGTGTCCGTGGACAAATACGGGCGGAACCATCCGTTTCACTTCGAATTTTTGTGCAATAAACTTCAGCATATTGCTTCATTGTTCCTTTAAAACAAGATTTTTTAAGAATATCACACCTTTCTTGATTGCACCGTACCATTGAGTAGTAGGTAGGTACTACTATTTAAAGCGCAAAATAAAAAACGCGAATATTTTGAAAAACATTGAGTCCTGGGCGGTCAACTTTGTCGTGCGAGATATATCGACCAAATCCCTTATATTGTGTAGGTACTTGCTCTTGAAATTACGTTCCTTTTTGCGTCATGAACACTTGGTCTGATAATTAATCTACTTATTTAATTTAGTATTGTAAATTTAATTATTATTGACAGATATTTATTATAATTATCTACTTATTATATTCAATTTATTATTAAAAATAAAATTCTTTATTAATTAACAAAATTATGGTTGTGGTTTTATTTAATTNTAAGAAACATTTTCAGAAAACACAATATAGGGCCCCTGGGACCCCCCCACCCAAAACCATACAGCAAATTTACTTCATGTCCTAAACATTTATAACAAATTTGGTCAAAATCGGATGAAAATTGTGGCTTGTATCGCGTAACAAACAAACGAGCATGTACAAGGGATGTATACCGAGGTCAAAAGTGGTTAATGAACTCTACACATTATCGCCAAAGTTCTTTCAATGTTAAAGATGTTATTCGCTTTCATGCCTTCTCCTATTTCCTCTCTTTGGAAGAAAAATACCTCACTTTTAGTATTCAAGCGTAGATGCGCCCACGTCAAGAGTAAGCGAACTGCCGTGATATATTAACATCACAAGCAGAGTATTGTAGGTATGGGGATCCACTTTTTGCAAATTTTATTTTATATTTTGTATGGAGCATTGTAATATGTTTGCACCTAATACAAAAATTCTACGTTTTGTTCAACTCGTTTCCCAGGTGGTCCAAATTCAATATCAAAGTTGAACGTTGAAAATCTCAAAAATGTTCGTGTTTTCAACTTACCAAGAGTTATTTTCAACTAGATAGCTACTTTTGTGAGTTGGATACAATTAAAATGATGGTCATAATAATTATTATAAAAAGGCCTCTTTCCTTCGAGCCACATTTTTGCCTCGGTATCTCAGTGGTTAACAGGGTTGGATCCAGGGTAAAATTTTAGAGGGGAACTAAGAAAATAAAATTCATTCTTTGGTAATAATGTGTCATTAAAGGATAATATTCTTTTATGCATATCAAAAATTTCACCTATTGCAAGAACTTTGGGGGGGGGGACTCTCCCATAGTTCCCCCCGTGGATTCGCCCCTGATGGTTAAGCGTTAGTCTGCACTGGAGGGCGTTTTAATCCCAAGCTGAGGCTTGATATTTTTTCCTCATTAATTTGAGTATTTGGCCACATAAAAATGGAACTCAAAGAGTTAGGTGGTAGAAAATACCTCAGGCATTATAACCTCGCCTAGTGGTAACCTTCTACTCAAGAGTCCATTTTTTCATTATAAAACTAGGTAGTTGTTATAATTATAGTGATAATGTAATATTGGACAAGTACTCACTTTGTAATGATGTGATGCCAGCTGAATATACTATAACATAATATCACAATGAATATTTACATAGTTGTATTTGATATTGTTGATCACAAATGCCGCCATGAGTTGAATATCCACGTGCATTTCTAATGGAACGATAATCACGCAAAGCTCATTGTTCTTATTTATTATTCAAGTACCATGTTGAGGCGGGCGGTCCCATATTCAAACCATCTCTGATTTCACCCCTATAAGGTAGGTCCAAATAAATTGAAAGAGTTGACAAGAGTTCAGATTTAATCATTCCATCCTATGCCATCTTAAAAAGAACAGGGGCGGNCCCCCCCCCCCCTCTCAATTTTATTTCTGTATCCGCCTCTGAAAAAGAATAAGTCAACCAAATACTTTTATAGTCATCTGCATATAATTCTTTTATAGTCATCTGCATATAATGAGTGAATGTATTCCAGGAAGACGTGCGTAATGGTGGAGGGTACGAGACCTTAACTTTGAAAGGCGTTTTTATTAAATAACGAAAACGTATACAGATTTGGACCTGGCTGAACCTTCCCCGAAATAGGAGGACGGTTCCATAAGTTCGTGGCCTAACCTAGATGGAGAAAAAAATAAAAACCCACTTTCCACTTTGTCTTATTTTTCAACATACTCTCCCTTGACTTCAATACATTATTTACATCTTAATATAGATAACATCTCTATGCCCGTCAATAAGTAGTTAGTATCCTTACAGTCAAAAGATTCTAAAACAAGTGACCCGATCTTTTCATCACTGCCATTTTTTTCCACGCAGCTGAAATTTCAGGTCTGAAAATAAATAATAGACGCCAAGCGTCAGGTCTGGTCTGTTAGGTTTGTGGAAATATCTTAGTGAAGCTACACGCACAGTAGCCTTTGCGATGACGGTGTTGTGTACAGGGGTGTTGTCTTGGAGGAGCCGACCACATCGTAGAAATGTACTCGGAACCTTAACAAAGATGACCTGTCAATATTAAAATAATTCAAATATTTGGATAATATTACCTTGCATTATCAATGAACAGTGTCAGAACTAATAATGAATTATTCACACCTTGTTGGTTGGGCCACGAACATTTGGAACCACATTCGTACGGTTCTGGAACAGAGGAGGAGTGTCTGGCAACCCTTTGAATTTTTTTAACCAATTTTAACCCAATTAGAAAGGTTAGGAAACAATTTTACGGTCATGCCAATATTGCGTATGTACAATCGTCCAAAATGGATATATGAAGACAAATAAAAAAGCGAGTTTATTATTATTTTCTTTGAAAACGGTTACCAGACACTCCTCCACGGTTCCAGACCCCTTCGTTCTTATAAATAAAATACTTGGTGGACTTTAAAGAACGCATTCAAAAAAGTCATGAAGTTCAATATTATTGTTCTAATTCTAACTATTAAAAGCGTGTGGCAACCACGCCCATATAGGTGGATACCAAATTTAAAAATGAAAACCACGTTTCCATTTATCCATTTATGAATCACTTTTTCTAAATTACATGCTCAGAATATCCTGCTTTCCTAAGATTAAAAAAAAAAAAATCGTTCTCCAAGGATCACAAAGGAAAGTACCTACTTTTGATTTCTCAAAGGTTCTTGACAATATTCTCTTTATTTGCAAAATCATGGCGCAACATGAAACGAAAGTTTTGTTTAACTCTAGAAAAGAAATTTGTCATTGTCCAGAAGGGATAGGGAAAGGAAACATTTTTCCATTATTTTTTATTAAAAATATCGAATGAGTTAACCTTATTTCAGGGTCATATTATACAGAGTGTTCGAAAAGTCTCGGGACGGATTTTTTTATTTTTAACGGCTTGAAATTTTGTATGTAGTTCTAACACAAATTATTCTATTTTTTGGCGTAATTAAAATTTCTACAGGGTGTCTCCAAAGTGTGTAAACAGACACCAACTTTCTATTTTCAAATAGAAACCTCTATTTTTTATTTCATATTCAAATTTTACGTCAAATGCCACACACAATCAACTCCTCACTCGATACTTTGATCAAACGGATCTCTGATCAAACACGCCCAATCATGGATTTTTGTTTGGAATAAAAGTGATAAAATCAACAGTGTAGTACATTAAATCAGTCAAGTTTTTTTTACTACTATTATTCTCCAGATGTTATTCATTCATACTATAGTACCATTGTTTTTTCCATTTTTTACACTTTTATACGCAATTTCATTTTTGGTTCATGTTAACATTTCGTGTGTCGTCTAAATGAATTTTTTTCCTCCTTGAGTATAAAAAGTGTAAAAAGAAGTGGGAGTAAAAAGAACAATTTGAACATTTTTATTGGATGCAAGACAACGAGTCATTACTTTAAGTACCTACAAATTTTTATTTGCTTTTGTTTTTCAAATGAAACAAGCAGGGTTTTTTTAGCCCTAGTCACTCCTTTAGTGTTAAGAAATTCAGAAAGCTTATTGGGTACTCCTGTGAACAATGATTCTAGAATTATTTTTTGAAAAGGGCACTTTTAGCTTAAAGACTGCTCGAGCTGGTTCTTTTGTTCCGTTTGTAACTTTTTGTTTCGTACAGAAACAATAATAAGAAACTTCTGTTTGTAATCAGAAGCAAAAATTAGTCTTGAAAGAAATAAAAATTTCAATTATTATGATTAATATTTTATGATAGGAGAAAATGGGGAAATGTGGATAGGAAGTACAATTTGGTTTTATTATTATGATTAATATTTTATGATAGGGGAAAATAGGGAAATATGGATAGGAAGTACAATTTGGTTTTATTATTATGATTCATATTTTATGATAGGGGAAAATAGGGAAATATGTATAGGAAGTACAATTTGGTTTTATTATTATGATTAATATTTTATGATAGGGGAAAATAGGGAAATATGGATAGGAAGTACAATTTGGATTTGTGTGTAAGACGTTTTTTTTAGTAGATGTTTAAGAATTAGGGAAGAATTTGAGAATCAGCGGGAAACATGGATGTGTTAGAAGAAAGGGGTTTAAAATTAATATAAAACCAGGTTTATGGCACGTTGAATACACCAGTTCCGTAAGATCTCTGAAGTTAAGCAATGTAAAGCAAGGTTTTACTACTTGGGTGACTACGTAGGTTTGCGCTCTCAAGATGCTGGCTTTTTCCGGCCCAACCCAGGCTGGGTAAGGTAAATGTGAGTAGCTGGTTTGGAAGTTTCCAGCGAATGGAGCGTAAAACCCGCGTCTCGAATGACCAATAAATATTAAAGAGACGAAAAAAATTGTACCAAGCGATTAACTAGGAATTTGAAGGGAAAGTGGAAGACGATAGAAAGAAAATAGAGACAGACATTTTTTAAACAAAAATGCAGAGCTTGAAATTGCATATAGGGTAAATGCTGGACAACTGAAAAGGTAAGGGCTTTCTGGAGTGTTGTGTGATAGACAAAGACAAAGGAAAATATATTTAAAAGTGTAATTTGACCGGCTGCCAAAGTAGTAATTTCTTCCACTTCAATTATGACTTGCTTAACTTATACATTATTTATACTTGAGGTTTTCAGATGTTACTTGAGGCTGACATCCTGACATATCGGCCCCCTGTTTTTTGAAAATGATTTTATAAAATTTGATAAATGACTACAACACTGACGTGAACACCTTGTTATAAATGACTACAACACTGACGTGAACACCTGATCATCTTGATCTACTATTAGTTACAATAGTATGTCATAATGAACTGACGCTTCTCTTTATCCCATTCTCTCCTAAATTTATATTTTTATCTCCAGCAGCTAATTTACCCATACTGCCATATATTTCTCATATGACGCAATTCTCATATGCATATATTACACAAATGGGATGGTTGACGTGCATTTTTTTTCCTCTCCACATAAAGAGTCTCTTAGTTAGCTTTCTTTTCTCTTTTTAATTACCGCTCTACAGACGAAACAAAAAGAGAACAGCTTGTATGAACCTCCCTTCAGCCAATCAGACGTCTTTCTATAAATGGCTCAGGAACCCTCGCGATNCGCGATATGTTTTTTTTTTCCATATGAAAGGATTCCTGAACAAAGAATATTTAGCAAGGGGGTCCTTTAATCCCTCCATTTGACATCGAACTCAATATTTGACTTCAAAATGGGGAATCGGAAAGAAAAATTGATAATGGATTTTTATTCTTTTGTTTTTAAGAGCAATATCTTTCAAAAACTATTTGCACATTTTGGTGGATGTATTTGTCAAGAAGGCTTTTCAAGAGTTTTTGTATCAAGAGTTTAAGGCATTCCTTTTTACAGCCATGCCATTCCGAAATTCGAAAAGAAAATTTTCGCTTTGGATCAAGAGTCTATGCTCTTAACAACTCGGAGATTCCCAATAGACTTAAAATGATCCAAATATTATGGAAAAAAAATGTGTAAATAGTATGAATTCATTTGAAATGGGACCGTACAAAATGTGAAAAACTAAAAATGATAGATGAAATCTTATACCCTCCATAAAGTCAAAAGAAACCGTAGTCATCGCGGGTTAAAGAGAGAAAAAATAAATTGTACATAAATAGATTTAATAGGATATGAAGGGACATTATCCTGGGAACGGTAAGTTCATCAATACGAGTATATTCCTTTTTGCCTCAAGGATAAAAGATTGACATACAATATAGCGTACACGTCAAGAACATCGTAAACAGAGAAACATCTAAAATTTCAAAGCAAGAGAGAACAGACAACCTCACAACAAAACAAGTTGACGAAAAAATGTCAGTAATTGGCATTATAGGGGTTGCAATGGTTGGGACGTGGAGGATGTCTTTTTGAGATGGTTTTGACAAGAATTATCACACAAAGCATTCCTTTCATAGAAAGCAAATATTTTAAACATGAAAATATTTTACGAGTGGAGAAATTATACCTATATCAAAATCAGATGTAACATCTCACAATCACTCGTGACTATGTAAATTACTAGTAGTAAATACAAAATCATTTTAGAAATGATATTTCAAAATACAAAAATCATCAATATTTTTTGTTTTACGTTATTAGGCGCTTTAACCGATAGCCATGGCTATACTCTTCGCGCCGATTTCTCGAACATTACTTAAATTTTATCATATAGATTGAGTATCCTAAGGTATCTAAGTAAGTTGGACACCCCCCGCTCATCATGGCTCAGAGAAATTTTAGATGGAAGGAACGATCGTCTCAGGCGATTGTTAAGGAGAAAGAAGAGAATATGGTGCAAAGACAGGAAAAACACAAAAGATCAGTTATGATTAAAATTTACTTCTTAAAATAAATAGGTCATACTCGGGTTCCGTTGGCACACTTCGGGTACCCGAAATCCTACCCAGGAAGTAGGTAATATAAAGAGTGCATTGAAATCACACCTAATAAAGCAACTATCTCACAATGCGGTAGTTGCAACAGAAACAGACTCTCTAGAATGCATGTAATTAAAATCAGATGAGGGTAATTAAAATCAGATAAATAACGTCGCTCGGTACTTCACATCAGTGAATAAAAATTTGCATAAGTATGTGAACGTTGAGAGATTATGTGAAGAGAATGCTGAGCTGAATGCATGCAACTGGGACTGGGCCATTATTATAAACATAAATATCTTCAACTCAATCTATTGGCATGAACAATTATAGTCGCTGTGCCAAACGTTAAATATTAACAAACTATAGACGTAATGAAGGTTAAAAATTACTATATATTCACTTGACTAAAAAATTACTATATCTTCACTTGACTAAAAAAATTACTATATTTTCACTTAACTAAAAAAATACTATATCTTCACTTGACTTAAAAAAAATTACTATATCTTCACTTGACTAAAAAATACTATCTTCATTTGACTAAAAAAAAATTACTATATCTTCTCTTGACTAAAAAATACTATATCTTCACTTGACTAAAAAATACTATATCTTAACTTGACTAAAAATACTATATCTTAACTTGACTAAAAAAATACTATATCTTCACTTGACTAAAAAAATACTATATCTTAACTTGACTAAAAAAAAATTACTATATTTTCACTTGACTAAAAAAATTACTAAATCTTCACTTGACTAAAAAATTACTATATCTTCACTTCACTAAAACAATTACTATATCTTCACTTATTTTTCCCAAGCCTTTTTAGACTTCTAAGAAGTCTAACCTTCATTATGGTTTTACTTGACATAGCATTCCAATTTAACTATAGACGTCTTTGAAACCCGGACGAGCCATTTTGGTTTTCTACGATTTTTTATATACCACTTCCAAAGTAATAGAAAGAGTATTTTCAAACTGGCTCTTATTCGATAGAATAAGGACCTCATTCCATACTTCCTTTATTTTTTCTTTTTAGCAAAAACCAATTTACACATTGCTATAGAGGGTAGAAAGAAAGAGAGAGAAAATAGAGGGAGAGAAAGGAAGAAAAAGAAAATAGAAGGAGGGAGAATGATATCATTTATCAAGAGAATAGTCCCAGGATTAGTATTTAATGGGATGTTCCTTAATATTAATCTCTCTGATGCTAGTATTTTACTATAGGATTGTTAATACTGCTAAAATACATTTCGTACATTTATTTATTTCTTGAATTTTTCCTAAAATTGTCTTCCGTTTTAATTAACTTTGATTAGATAATGTATGAACATTCTCTAATAGAAGATTTGGCACAAGAGCCATTAGGATTACAAAAATGGCATCATGCATATATATATTTTAATTTTGTTTAACGTCTCTTTAACATCCATTGGTCATTCGAGACGGGGGTTTTACCTTCTATTCACTGNTCTTTCCTTTCAGTCGAAACTCATTAGTTTGATTTGTACCTAGGTACATATTTTTGGTTTATAATTTTACATAATGACCCTTTGGAATCGTTCCAAAAAAAAATACACCCCCTTAAAATTTAATATTTTACGTTTTAAGTAGGTACCTACGTAGAATCCAAAAATCGAATAAAAATATCTGTTTGACCAACGCGCCGGCGCAGTACGCCATTTACCGTTGACCGGCCAGTCCCCCCAAACTCAATATGACCAGTCATTTGCTATAACTTTTTTTCGTAAGGTTTTGCAGAAAGGAAAAGATTTATTTCTTCTGCATATTGGTTTATTATTTTGGAATTGACGAACACATCAGGAGCGAATCTACATGGGAGTTCTTGAAATAGGGAAATCGTATGAATATCTAATTTTCAATCAATTTTTCTCTGCATTACAACATATAACACAGTAGCTCAGTTGTTAACCGCTCGCAAACAGGAGGGCGTGGGTTCAATCCTTAGCAGAGGCAGGATTTTTTCCTCATTAATTTGAGTATTTGACCACATAAAAATAGAGCTCCAAGGGTTAGGTGGTAGAAAATGCCTCAGGCATTTACCTCGCCTAGTGGTAACATTCCACTCAAGAGTCTATTTTTTTTATAATTTTTTAGTTGAAAATCTCTTTTCGCCTGTACAATTCACCTTTCTATTGGAATATTATCACATTTTTTGATACATTATCACCAATAAATGCATTTTATTTCCTTCCTTCCCCCCCCCTTAAATTTTACCCTGGATAAATTTTAAAAAATATCGAAATAATAACTTTAAAAATTAGAGTTTCACGACACATCGACACAAATAATTTAAAAATTAGAATTTCACGACACATCGACACAAATAATTTAAAAATTAGAATTTCACGACACATCGACACAAATAATATAAAAATTTGAATTTTCCAATGGATTGGAAATTAAAAGAAAATGTCATGCGTGATCCAAATGAACCGAAAAACCGAGAAGGCATGAGCTTGGACCCTAGAGCCCTTCACAAAGGAAGGTGAAGTAGAAAAATCAAAATTAGGTACCCTATCCCCTCACAAATACTGGGAAATTCTGTTGATCCAAAGAAAAGTACCAGAGAATTGAGAAGTCCTTAGTCTAGACCCCAGAGCCATTCACAAAGGAAGGAGGTGGAAAAGAACCAGAAGTAGGTTTCCCAACCCAAAATTAACCATGCAGGCATACAGGGATTGATGGCTTTATCAACAAAGAAATAATGTTTGGGTCATCAGAATGCCGCCAAATTTATATTATGTCATCTCCATGGCGCCATGCTTAATAACTTTAATTGATGGCTTTTAATTACATTTTAGGGGTGAGAGGGAGGGGGTTGATATTTTCAGTGGAGTGCGGCGTCCATTATATAAAGTTATCAATTACGTTAAAACAATATTGACGCATTTAAAAAAAAAACTGACCGTACGTTTCAAATTGAAGTCAAATATTTAACTTTTATCTATTTTATATTATTATTTATAATATGACGTAAATTTCACGAGGAGACATTCTTGTTCATTAGCTTAAGGCCAAGGGTCATTCATCCCCCTCCTCGATTCACTGAAAACGGTCAAACCAGCTGTGGCCACATTGACCACACCCAGTCTGGTTTGTGCAGGAATAGGGCTCGAAACTTCGTGGTTGCCCCCAAAGTATAACATCTTTGGGCGTTACTGATCCTCAATGATCTTACGGGAACCATGAGTTATTGAAAGTGGCTTGACAATGGCTTCATCTAACATTCTTGTTAAAGAGAAAATATTATTTTCAATAATAAGCCTTTGGAATCGTCAAAAAAATATGTAATAAATATAAATTTGTGGTCGAAAGTGACGGAAAGGTTAGGGAAACAATTAGAAATAAAGAAACCATTCGACCCCAAATGGGACCTACATACCAAATTTCATCAAAATCGATCAACTCTAAGAGCCAATAGTATAGAGCTCACGGCGTATGGTGACGGCCCGCTGGATGTTTCATTGAAAATAATAAACCAAAAGCCATTGAAGATGTACGTATTTACTAAGATGGACATTTGAAGTGTTTGATTTGGATATCAAAATCAGATGGTCAAATATCTAACTAAGATGGACATTTCAAAAGTTTGATTTGGATATCAAAATCAGACGGTCTAATATCTAACTAAGATGGACATTTCAGGAGTTTGATTTGGATATCAAAATCAGACGGTCTAATATCTAACTAAGTTGGACATTCGAAGAGTTTGATTCGGATATCAAAATCAGACCGTCTAAAATAGGTATATATACTGAATTTTCTATTCTGTAGTACAGAGTGGAATTGAGGACATTGGCAAACCAAAAATAAATTAGAAAAATTGGAATTGTGGCTTTATAGAAGGATTCTACGAATATCCTGTCTTTGGATATCTATATTAGCAAAAATGAGAAAAGTCAAAGAAGTTTTGAACAGCAATATTAGAAGGAAATTGGAATATTTGGGACACATTAATTAATGAGGAATGAAGAAAAATGTCATACTTTTTCAGGGTAAAGTGTAGGACATGGGTCTCCCAAACCATTCAACAAATCTTTAGATCAGCCATCCGCAAAGTCATTCCAGCTAGGATGACCCGCCATGAAAAAAAAGATAAAATATTAGACGAAAGCCATTCTTCCTGTTCATTAATTTGATCAAATATTTCTACTTTGTTCGCCATCTTCATTTTCTCAGCTTGTCTTCAAAATTTATATTTGAAATTATAATTTGAATTGATCAAACAAAATCTAAAAGAAATTATTTATCATAAACTAAAATTTTAATTATTACTTTCCCCTCCCCATGCCCCCTCCACTTTACTTCCTCTCTCACTTCTACAACTTGTTCTGTTTCTTCTTCGTTTTCGACTGCTTTGAACATTCATTAAATTACATTAGTTGAATGGATAAATTTCTTATTCAGGGTGAAGTAATGTTCACAGAAGTTCATCAGGTTTAAGTACTATTCACTGTAGATTATCAGGATTAAGTACTGAATCACAGTAGTTCATCAGACTTAAGTACTATTCACAGTAGTTCATCAGGTTTAAGTACTATTCAGAGTATTTCATCAGGCTTAAATAATATTCACAATAGTTCATCAGGCTCAAGTACTATTCATAGTAGTTCATCAGGCTCAAGTACTATTCAGAGTAGTTCATCAGGCTTAAGTACTATTCACAGTAGTTCATCAGGCTTAAGTACTATTCACAGTAGTTCATCAGGCTCAAGAACTTTTCACAGTAGTTCATCAGGCTTAAGTACTATTCACAGCAGTTCATCAGGCTCAAAAACTTTTCACAGTAGTTCATCAGGCTTAAGTACTATTCACAGTAGTTCGTCAGGCTCAAGTACTATTCAGAGTAGTTCATCAGGCTTAAGTACTATTCACAGTAGTTCATCAGGCTTAAGTTATATTCACAGTAGTTCATCAGGTTAAAGTGCTATACACAGTAGTTCATCAGGCTTAATTACTATCCACAGTGGTTCGACAGTTTCCGATTCGACACGACACGATAAAAAGTATCGCTGGCAACGATAAACATAATGTGGGTAGGGTGGAGAAAATAATCAACTCTGATTGGATGAAAAATATCGTGTCATGTCGGGTCAGAGGCTACCGGACGAGTGTAAATTGTGGTTTAGGGGACATGATTTCGGACAGAAATTAAGGGTGAAATAGCTATAATGATTTTACCTTATTTTATTTTTAAACAAATAGAGCACACAAAGGGTAATTATTTTCGAAAATAACCTTTATGGCTGGAGAGAACAGTACGAAAGTAAAGTAAAATGCAACAAAAAGTTACACTTTTTGTTGCATTTTACTTTATTTGTGATGTCCTTAAGAAATTCCATAATTTTCAAGTTTGGTTTATTATTTTCAATAATGAACCATTAGAATCGTCACNACGTTTCAAGGTACGTAGAATCCAAAAATCGAATAAAAAAAACCGTTTGTCCGCCGTGATGGGCACTTTTGCCACTCAGCGTTGACCGATTTGGATTAAATTTGGTATATAGGTCCCATCTGGGCTCTAATTCTGCCCCCTTTTGGGTGCAATCGAATACACCCTTGACGATTTTTGCCGCTTATTAACGGTTTTCATTATTGCTGTCTAAAAGGAGAATGGTAAGATCTAGAGAATTTTGTATGTACCTATGACTTATTTGGGGTCTCAGTTTGCTCCGAAAATTTTTGGTTTCAATCAAATATACCGCTGTTGGTTTTTACCGCTCTAAATCGGTTTTCATTAATCCTGTCTAAAAAGAAAATGGTAAGAGCCAGATACTTCAAATTTAGTAGATANTTTGTTCTTCATGAGTGGATATAGTATTATAGTGTGCAAATATTGTTTACTATGGATTATGGTTGCATACTAAATGATGCTGTCCAATTAGGTGGACATTTGTTATTCTAACATTTTTAATTTGTTCTTCATGAGTGGATATAGTATTATAGTGTGCAAATATTGTTTACTATGGATTATGTTTGTATACTAAATGATGCTGTTCAATTAGATGGACATTTGTTATTCTAACATTTTTAATTTGTTCTTCATGAGTGGTATTAGGTGGACATTTGTTATTCTAACATTTTTAATTTGTTCTTCATTTTCTGTTTTCCCGTATTGAATTATTGCAGTTTTTAATCATAGCCCTCCTACCTCTGTGTAATACCTACAGGGAGCATATCTGATGCATGGCATTACCTCTATGGGAAGGATGTAGAATGGCGGAAAACTCAGGAGAAAACGGAAGTACGTAGGACGTAGGGGTAACAATTTGAAAACTCTTGATATATTGTATAATTTTAGGAAATAGATTTTCCAAATGCAAGTATACAATTCTATTAAAAAAAACACATCATTGTTATGTTCTTTTCTTTAGTAACGCATGTCTATAATCAGAGGCGAGTTTAGGGGGGGGGGGCTTAACCCTCACCCCCCACCCCTAGGAATTTTTAGAATCTTACACTGAATGGAATGGAAAAAAGGGTTATTTTTGGTGGCAAAACGATCTGGCCGATAAACCCTAGGACATGAGTTCAAAACTAGCCAACCCATGGAATTTCATTCTTATGAATTTGAATAATATACCACTATTGGAGTACATGGAAGGGACCGGAATTATCAACATCTAGTCCGGCATCCTAAGGGTAGCATAATATGGTACCCATTACCCTACCCCTCCACCACGCCCGATGGTCACGGAAAGTAACTAGGTAGGTAAAGGGTGCGGTAATTAATTCTCCCACATTTGAAAGAGCTAGTAAATAAAAACGAAATGATATATTTGACAAAAATTATTTTGTATTCTGAATGATTGTTATTCTAGTTTTTTTATTCATCTATGTTTTGTAAAAATGTTGTCCAAATNATGATTGTTATTCTAGTTTTTTATTCATCTATGTTTTGTAAATAATGTTGTCCAAATAACGGCCTTGGCGAGTGAGCACATATGGAGTCTTTCCCGGAAGTTTTCCATGACTCTCGCCAGCATACCAGCATCAATTTGGATGATTTCTTTCAGCCTTCTTTAACTATTCAAAGGTCCCAGGGCGATGTTTGATGACTTCAGCCTTGAGGTAACCCCACAGGAAGAAGTCACAGAGATTCAAATCCGGGAAGCGAGGGGCCCACGAAATGTCATGCTGTAAGAAGATCACGTGACCAGGGAACATGGGCGGTAGCCCCATACAGCCTAAAGCTGATGATGTGGTCCTAAAGTTCAGAACCCACCTCAAAATTGCTTTTAGATGAGGAACTGGATCTGTGAATTGCAAACCATACCTTGTCCGCACAAGGTATGGTTTGCAAACGCCTTTGAAAAGTGGGAGAACTAATTGCCGCACCCTGTACTAGGTAGCTATATTGTAATAGGCACGGGGAAATGAAAATAAAATAATTTTGTCAGCGTAAAACGTGTCAGTGGCAGAGTGTGCATTACACTCGGCTTGCGATCAAGATTCGATCCCGCTATTCTAACTTATGCGTATGTTTGTTGGTTACGCGATACAGGCCACAATTTTCATCCGATTTTGACGAAATTTGGTATACATGTTTAGGACATGTAGGAATTTTGGTGTATAGTTTTACAGCATATTGGGCTCGCTCTCCCCCCCCCCCNCTTTTTGCTAAAACGCGGGTACTTTGTAACCCCCCCCCCTTGGCAATAATAGGGTTAAATTTGAGCACAGATAGCCATGTTCTTATGGGATTCTGCATATTGCCCGATCTTCGCACTCTAATAACAACATCTGTATTTGTTTAATTCTTGCATATATGGGGTTGTCCGAGAGCATCCTAAGGGTTGAGTATTGATTAGATGATCAATTGAATTGATCGCTAATTCTTGGAAATAATAATTTACTTTTAAGCAATTACTTATTTGTTGCTTTTCGCAATGAATAGGGAAACTAAAGTAAGTAGCCAGTTCTTTAATTAATCCCATAATCTATTTTTTTGTCACAATTAATTGATGGTCATATCAGAGCGATTTCTTTCTCTGCATCTTTGGCAAATTTTGACAGACAAAAAGGGTCGTTTCAATGCTGGTAATGGCGGACTTTCTCAAGTAAAGTTTGTATCGATTCCGCCCCTCTAGTTGTAGGCTGTCACTTTAATCACTTTTTACTTTTCTGGCTATAAATCTATCACGCTAAATATCGTCCAAGTGCGCGACTCGTGAATATCCTTCTTCCCAAACTTCTTCTTGAAATTGATTTTGTTTCACATCTTAAAAAAATTCGTCAGGAATGATAGATAACATCTAAGATAGATGTGACGTCACAGGTCTATTATATCTCAGGCTGACCTACATCTCAGAACTTAAGAAATCTCTCCAGATAAGCATCAGTAATTATAACTTTCTTACTTTTGCTTACCTCTTACTTCTCACCTTCCTATTGATCCCTCCTTTTACCTCATCGTTGCTTTACCTTTAGGTACTGTTTCGCCTGTCAGTCGTGTGAATATTTTTTTCTTCCATTCCACAATTATATGTTTTTATTTTCCTAAAATGAACAGAGAAAATACTTGGTATATTGTACCAAAGAAAACCTAAGGCCACCACAGAAACATGGACGCAATTTGCTCAAAATAGACAAGAATGGAAGGACCTGCTTGTTGGAGGTCATGGGCCAACGCGACCTGTCAGAATCCTGCAGAAAGTAAAATGACAGGATGAAAGCCATCGACCCCACCATACGTTCAATGTGCTGGTATCCATGAAGATACTGAATGTAAGTTAGGTAAGTGAGGTTTGAGTGTCTTCATTATATTTTATCTGGTTTAGATACTGGACGTCGAAAATAAAATGAAGGCGTTTAGATTAGTCCAGTTAAGAAAGGTCTGTATCATTCTAATCATGTTGGTGTATGTTACGCCTGTGTCATGTATTTGGTTTTTATAAGTTCTTACCAATACATTCTAATCATGTCGGTGTATGTTACGCCTGTGTCATGTATTTGGTTTTTATAAGTTCTTACCAATACATTCTAATCATATCGGTGTATGTTACGCCTGTGTCATGTATTTGGTTTTTATAAGTTCTTACCAATACATTCTAATCATGTCGGTGTATGTTACGCCTGTGTCATGTATTTGGTTTTTATAAGTTCTTACCAATACATTCTAATTATGTCGGTGTATGTTACGCCTGTGTCATGTATTTGGTTTTTATAAGTTCTTACCAATACATTCTAATCATGTCGGTGTATCTTACGCCTGTGTCATGTATTTGGTTTTTATAAGTTCTTACCAATACATTCTAATCATGTCGGTGTATCTTACGCCTGTGTCATGTACCAATATATTCTAATCATGTCGGTGTATGTTACGCCTGTGTCATGTATTTGGTTTTTATAAGTTCCTACCAACATTCAACATTCTTTACAATATGAATATGGTTTCGGCATATTACAGAAGTTCTTTAATACTTTTTGAAAAAGGGTTGCAAAGAACACGGATAAATCATATATCTTTTGAGGGGTCACTTGTCTCGGTTTTATATTCCTAAGACAACTTTATTTCTTCAAAGGGTTTTTTTTTAATGTCGGAAATACAATTTCTGAGATTAGTGGTTTTTTGTCGGTGAGTATTACATCAATTGAATAATAGAATGCATTGACAATATTTTTTGAATAAGATTGTTTATATATAATTATTATTTTCTCTCTTGAATTGAAAAACCGGATTAGGACAAAGATTATTGACAGATTTTATTTTCAATTTAAAAGAAGGATAAACCGATATTGAATTACAGGAGAATGAAATGCTGATTGTATTCGTAAAAAGGATGTGGGTTCCAAGTTTGGTTATTATCACTTTTTGGTATGTTTCATTTCCATTTTGGGGAAACACATCGGCCAAAAATATCCCAAGTTGGTATTTCATTTTATAAAATTTCACCTTCTATGATTTGTAGTCCTTAAGGAGCATTCACACAAAGCAGTGAGTGATCCGCCCGGCAAATCTACAAATATTCTTCCTGGTATTTGATTGCATATGCTCAATACTAGGGTTGTTGCGATATTCGTCTTTATGCGATATCCGATATCGATATTTTTTCGGTATCGATATCGTGATGTTATCGCAAAAGAAATATCGAAAGATATCGGATTCCAGTTTAAAAAGTTATGCTATGAGAATTGAAGCTTAATTTAAACTTGGCTAGATCAGTTTACTCTGCGGATTATGATTATTTAAAAACCAGCAAATGGAATGCACTTAAGGAGCACACTAAGCAGTGAGTGATCCGCCCGGCAAATCTACAATTAATCTTCCTGGTATTTGATGGCATATGCTCAATACTAGGGTTGTTGCGATATTCGTCTTTATGCGATATCCGATATCGATATTTTTTTAGGTATCGATATCGTGATGTTATCGCAAAGGAAATATCGATATCGGCAATATCAAAAGATATCGGATTCCAGTTTAAAAAGTTATGATATGAGAATTGAAGCTTAATTTAAACTTGGCTAGATCAATTTACTCTGCGGATTATGATTATTTAAAAACCAGCAAATGGAATGCAAAATAATGATAAAATAAAAACCGTTCTCGGCACGTTGAATACACCAGTTCCCGATAGATAACAGAAGTTAAGCAACGTCCAGCGAGTTTGTCCCATGTGGGTGTCCACGTTGGTTCGCGCACTCGTGATGCTGGCCATTTTTCCGGCCCAACCCAGGCTGGGTTGGGCCTGAAAAGAGAAGCTAATAGAATAATTTCTTAACATTCTGATTCGACATCGATATTATTTTTCTTGCGATATTCCATATTATCGAATCCTTGGTATCGATATAAATATCTAAAGAAAATATCGATATTTATCGGTATCGATAATATTGCAACATCCCTAGCTCATACTATACCGGCACGTGACAGTGAAAGTACATCAATGTGATTAGTCACTGCTTAGTGTGAATGCTCTTTATAGCTCAGTCTATGGACTTTTTGTGTATGGAGTTCAAGATTTGATCTCTAGATAAGGTTCAATTGCTCGGAGAGTTTGAACAGTCTTCTTGTCAAAGTCGAGTTCTTCTCGGAGGATCAAGGAAGAAGATGTTTGCCTCCTATTATAATGTGCACAAAGTTTTCCATTTATTTAGACAGCTCATCTTCTGTGTCAAAATTTACCGAGCTTCTACGAAAACCAACTCTGAAGCACACTTCCATTAATCAAGGCCAAAACATCTATCATCCGATTAATTGTCTAATCGATACCGAACCCTAACAAATAATACCGATTTTGGTCCTATATTTTTCGATAATTTTTGTCTTAAGTTATCATCGAGGGTTGTCTCCAATTATTTCCGTCATGCCATCCCTGTCATAACGGAATGCATGCCATGTCATAACAAAATTCATGCCATGCCATAACGAAATTCTGCTGTTGATTGTGATTTCCCTCTGGGATAGAAATATCCGCATTATGTTTTCGGAAAGTTAGAGGCTTTGCGTTGTGCCAATGCGGTAACCAATATTGTTGCCATCAATTTGTCTATTTTTCGTATGATCAATAGCTTTGATAAATTCACTGTTCAGACTAAAATTTATGGAAAATCTCATCCAAACATGTCAGATAGAAATATGACGTTCCAGAATTACAGGGTCGGTTGTATTTTACATTTTTGTTTTTTACTTTCCTTGTCATATAAAAAGGAAAACAAAAATATTGCAATGGGCTGAAATTTCGATTCTGGGATATTTCAATGACAAACCAGAAAAACGAGTTTCAGCCATTGGTCCGTGTGTATGTCAGTCTATGTTTCACTTCGTGAACCAGATATCTAGATCTAGATAGAGGAGACCTGAAATTTAGAATGTATTTGAAATGTTTTATGAAGACACAAGAAATTTTTGGTTATAATACCGGTGGCGGTCTTTTGCCGATAACCTATTTTAGCGAATTCTGCACTAAAAAGGGAACGGTAAGAGTATTTTTTTTTTATATTTTTATGTCAATATTGGTCAAGGAACAAACTTTTGGTTTGGTTCGGTTCGAGTGTACTTTTGTCGCTTTTTGGTGATTTTTTGACGCTTCTCAGCATTTTACTATAGAACGGTAAGAGCTATCTTACAATTTGGTGTCTATTTGCACGGATTATGATCCTGTAATTCACTTGTATTAAAAGCATCAAACTTCGAAGTTCAATTTGAAAATATACAAACTTTAGTTCTAGGACATACACAGACCCTGTACAAAGTTCTTCGTGAAGCTTTTGTCTTGTTGTCTGCAGCTCCTTGTTAACTTGTCATCCATTCTATACACATACATGCACGAGATTGCAATTTTCCTATTATATCCATAATATTGCTATACATTTCCACGGCCCTTTTATAATGAAGTTTCCTGTATATAGAGAATTCTGAGACATATTCCATTGCTTTTTTTACTTGCCACCATGCCTATAATAGCTGTTTGATCCAGCCTTTTACTACAGTTTAAAACAGACAATTCCAATTGATAAAAAGCTAGGAACCATACACAAAAAGAACGTACTCCGAAGAGTCCGAAGTCCTAATCTAATCATGTTGGTTAGAAACAAGACTGAACTTTCTGATGAAAGACAAGTGAGCATGTGCGGATATAGCCCTCTTATTTTCGGGGGCATCACAATCGCACAATCTACCTAATAGAAAATTTGGAGGGGGGAGGGGAGGCACTCGTAACCTAGAGACCGGGGGTTCGAGTCCTGAGCAATACTTTTTAATGCAGTGTTTATCGAGGTACGATACCTAATTTGTTAAAAGCAGAGCTTAACACAAATACCTTTCATAAGAGTGATAAGTGATTTTATAAGAGTGATGACAAAAAAAAGTGCCATGACGGATGACACAATTTTTGACGATTTTTATTTACCTGTTTCTATTTAGCCTCAGGATTGGGAATTATTGAGGGGCCCGTGCCCCCCCCCCCCTCTCAATGGAATAAAAGACACAGCGGATCACCATTCATTTGATTTTATTTTTTTTAAATTTACGTGATTAAGTATAATGAAATTTGAGAAAGCCCCCCAGGGACCTCTCCTATATCCGCGTATGCAAGTGAGCTCATAAAAATAAATTCAAAGAACGTAATCCGAATGTCCTCTTCCAGTCTGAATTGTTTCATTCAGTCGATACACACACACATTATGTTCTGGAAATCTAAACTGTATTTTAGGAATCTATACAACTATACATAGAATATTGATCGGTTTAAAGTCACGTTCCGGTATGTTGAAGATGAGTTATGTGCGGAGAGGAAATCATGTTTTGATTGTCACCCACCGAATCAACCCCTTCATAAATCCCGCAAGAATACCTATCTGTTCATACCTATCTATTTTATTTTCAATTAGAAATCATCGCATCGGTTAACTTGATGTATTAAGGTTTCCCAAATGACTATCAAGTTAGATACAAACTTGGTAATAACTGTTTGATTTAGTGAAGCATGCCAGAGTATATTTACAATCCAAAATTGGTAAAAAACGGCAACAGTATGCAAGTATGCATATTTGATTTTAATGTAGCCATCAGCGAAAGGAGCAAGCCAGCTCCAATGGGTCACGGTCCTAAGCCCGTGTAAAACTGTTTGATACAGAAGCTGTGGTGTTAGGAAGGCATCCAGCCTTTAAAAAAACGCTGTTTTAAACCAAAGATGGTAAAATCAGAAGATTAGGGATGTCGCTATTTATGTCGATAATATCGATATTAAGGTTTCGATATAACCGATATTTTATATCGATATTTGCCCATCCGATAATATTGCTTAACGATATTAAGATTTCGATAATATCAATATTGGTAATATCGATATTCTTCTTTCGATAGGGCAACCCTTCAGAGGATTTTGTTATTCATATGAACCTGTGGCTTTATCGTAGTCGATATAGATAAGTTAAAAACGGTAGAATTGACTAAATATGTATTATCCATCATTAGCGGGGAATTTACAATTTTGTTCTTTTTTTTATTATTCTGAGCAAAAAGTGGACTTGAAATTTATTGAGTTAATAAAAGTTTATACAAAATTTTGTTTACAAACACAAAATTGAAAATTTCGGCATGAGTCCGACAAAATCACCTACACAGAAGACGCCATTGTTATAAAGAACATTTGTGCAAACTAAAACATATTGGCTTAAAATTGAAAAATTTTGAGGGGGGGGGGGGGTTTACGATACCAAAGGTTCATTATTGAAAATGATGAACCAATATGCGGTTCCAAAAATGTTCATAGTATGCGAAACTGGATCTTCTGTGATAACACAAATTAGTGCATCTAACAAAGGATGTTTGATTTCAATTTCAGATAAAATCTAGCNCACAAATTAGTGCATCTAACAAAGGATGTATGATTTCAAATCAGATAAAATCTAGCTTGGAGAGATCTTCAAAGAATTTCTATTCCCCTTTAACCTCATCATTGTTGGACTGCCCCATTCATTAATTCTTTCATATCATCCAGCTCCAATTCCTTAGCCTGCATGATGTATTCTTGGCCACTAAAACAACCTCTTGACATCTTAGCACCTTCCGTATTGATGGTATAATCCATTACTACCTACTATCGCGGTCCATCCCTTTCACTCTCCAATTCCTTAGCCTGCATGAAGTATTCTTGGACACTAAAACAACCTCTTGACATCTTAGCACCTTCCGTACTGATGGTATCATCCATTACCAGCTACTATCGCGGTCCATCTCTTTCACTCTCCAATTCCTTAGCCAGCATGATGTATTCATGGCCACTAAAACAACCTCTTGACATCTTAGCACCTTCCGTACTGATGGTATCATCCATTAGCAGCTACTATCGCGGTCCATCTCTTTCACTCTCCAATTCCTTAGCCTGCATGATGTATTCATGGCCACTAAAACAACCTCTTGACATCTTAGCACCTTCCGTATTGATGGTGTCATCCATTACTACCTACTATCGCGGTCCATCTCTTTCACTCTCCAATTCCTTAGCCTGCATGATGTATTCTTGGCCACTAAAACAACCTCTTGACATCTTACCACCTTCCGCATTGATGGTGTCATCCATTACTACCTACTATCGCGGTCCATCTCTTTCACTCTCCAATTCCTTAGCCTGCATGATGTATTCTTGGCCACTAAAACAACCTCTTGACATCTTACCACCTTCCGCATTGATGGTGTCATCCATTACTACCTACTATCGCGGTCCAATTCTTTTATTTGACTATAAGTTACCTACCTACCTTCGTCCTTGATATTTCAGTTCTTATAAGATTCACTTTCATTTCTCAGACATCCTGTGACCAAGTCTAATATTTTGACACTTGGAGGGTTATTAATTGCCCGAATTATACTTAATTAGAAGGATTTTAGTTTCATTGATGACTAAATGACTGTTATTAGTTATATTTTGAATGACCTTGTCTGGGACAGGTAGATTGTTTGGGTGACTAGAGATGTTAAATTTATTATCAGATGGGAGAACTATGAAGTAATATGGTGAATTTGCTGCCTATTTGACTGTCGTTTTCATAATTTATTTGTAAGTTCTAGGATGAACTACGGCATATGTCAATAAGGGACAATCTATGATTTTTTTGTCAGCCAGCGTCTATGGCACGTTAAATACACCATTTTCCTTTAGATCAATGAAGTTAAGCAACGTCCAGCGAGGTTGTACCATGTGGGTGTCCACGTTGGTTCGCGCCCTCGTGATGTTGTCTATATTTCCGGCCCAANCCCTTTTTGGGGAAAGAAGAATTCTTTTGTAGATATAAAATTAAATATTTTTATGCTTTATTTTCTGTAATTTTTTGGGGGGGCTGTGCCCTTTTGCCCTTAAGGAGCAGCCGCCACTGGAATTATTAGCACTTTAACGATTTCATTATAATGCTACTATTAGCTATTAGCAACCACTTGTAGCTATTAGCAACTCAATTGGGGGCTGAGTTATCCACAACCAGACAAAGTAGAATTGTTGAAAAAACCTTTACCAACTTTTCGACTCGTCCAGGAATCGAATCCGAAACCTCCTTGGTGCAAGTCGTGTGTGATGCGCAATCTGCCACGGAGAAGTCTCAATATTAATGGAGCGTACTTTGTAAACGTTAATTAATTAATCAACAACTATTCGTTTGAACACACCAATGTAACACCAATTAACTCACCCAAAATGTTTGAACAGGAAATTGTTATTGCTGAAATTTTATTGAAATTGGTGAACGTTGGCAGACGGACGACGCGATGAACGGAGGGATTTCTATCCCCGGTGGGGGGGGGAAGTTAATTTGGCTCACTTCTGATTTTCTCTTTAATTTTAAATTCGCTTTTTTATTGGCCGTCATGGATCCATGGACGGTTGTACATACGTAACAGAGACATGGTCGTAAAATCGTTTCTCGACCTGCCTAATTGGGTTAAAATTTGTTAAGAAAATTAAAAGGGAGCCAATTTACTCCTCCCCGGAGGCAGATCCCGTACAGAGTTTTTAATTCTATTTTTGGTTTCTAAGATGGGTTCATGCCGTAACCCGGCTTTTAACTAAATTAGTTTCACACTTAAGAAATTGACTAATCTTAGTACGTTTCCTTAGATTGGTCTAGTGAACAAAATCCGATAATTCGGTACTTGACCTTCTCCATTCTGAGATGACATTCCGCATTGATGGTGTCATCCATTACTACCTACTATCGCGGTCCAATTCCTTAGCCTGCATGATGTATTCTTGGCCACTAAAACAACCTCTTGACATCTTACCACCTTCCGCATTGATGGTGTCATCCATTACTACCTACTATCGCGGTCCATCTCTTTTATTTGACTATAAGTTACCTACCTACCTTCGTCCTTGATATTTCAGTTCTTATAAGATTCACTTTCATTTCTCAGACATCCTATGACCAAGTCTAATATTTTGACACTTGGAGGGTTATTAATTGCCCGAATTATACTTAATTAGAAGGATTTTAGTTTCATTGATGACTAAATGACTGTTATTAGTTATATTTTGAATGACCTTGTCTGGGACAGGTAGATTGTTTGGGTGACTAGAGATGTTAAATTTATTATCAGATGGGAGAACTATGAAGTAATATGGTGAATTTGCTGCCTATTTGACTGTCGTTTTCATAATTTATTTGTAAGTTCTAGGATGAACTACGGCCTATGTCAATAAGGGACAATCTATGATTTTTTTTGTCAGNCTTAAGAAAGTGACTAATCTTAGTACGTTTCCTTAGATTGGTCTAGTGAACAAAATCCGATAATTCGGTACTTGACCTTCTCCATTCTGAGATGACCTAGGCTTTGTAGCCCTATAGGCATGAGCGTATATGGTGCTTTCGAGTATTCGGAGTTTAGGAGCCCCGGGTTACACGGATTTTGACTTCTGTTCTTGGCTCTGTTTTTTCGGGGATGGTGTTTTTTTTTTTTGCTCTGGTATCTTTTTATTTATTTGGTCTGTGTTGACGAATCTTATGTCTGCTTTCTTTTCTTGTTTCTTCTTTCATATTCGAGCATGTCCCACACTTCAACCCTGCTTAGTTCTGCCTGGGGTAGCGGGGAGCGGCCCAGAGAATGTTGGGATTCTTTCTTCATTTCATTTTCATCCTTCAACGTTTCAATAACAATTAATAATTCAGTCCTTAGATGAGAACAAGCTTTAGAAAAAGGCTTAAATTAAAAGGAAAGAAGTTTAACTTTTGATCGACTCTGTGTAATGGGACTTATCAGAAAATCATCCGTCCTGCTATCCTGAAGTTAGTTTCAAGTTCCAACGATCATCCTCCGTTTATATACCAACTAGCTGTTTTCCCGTGCTTCGCTGCGGTTACGAAATTCCACAACAATTTCGAGATCGCGAAATTGAAGCTTCTCAATTTTAGATTTTTGGTGGAACCAACTCCCAGAGTGAGCATCGTCCCTAGTTCGAAAATTCAATATTTTTATTCAACGATATGACTATTTGTACTGGGGAACACCTTTGTATCGAATTTCAGCTTTCTCGCTCATCCCGAATTGGTGGTGAAAACCGTAAATCGGGAAGTTAACTCCTTTAGTTTGCCCAGAAAATAATAAAAAAAAACCGCTAAAAAACGTCATTTTTGGCGGTAACTTGCTCCCACTTGAACTTTCGATTTTTTCCTCATTACGCATCTCTATAGGTACTAAAAGGGATCTGTGTGCCAAGTTTCATGTCACTAGGTTAAGTCATCGTGGAGCTACTTTGATTATCAGTTAGTCGGTATACCAACTGGACTTTGCGTTTTATAAGTAATGATTTTTTCACAGTCGAATTCTGATTATCTGCTGAAAAGAATTATTGCAGAGGTCGCAATATAAAAGTATCTTGTCAGCCGTAGAGAAGCACGGGCGTATTTCTTGCGGTTGACTCCAAAATTTCAATATTGAAAACATTCTAAATGAATAATGTTAATTCTCCATATTCCTTCAACTAAGTGATATGGACCATTCCCCTAAAATATTCCCCTCAGTAAACTACCTGGCCAGATAACTTCCGTTTCAAATACACAACGGCTAAACTATACTCCCGCTCTTAACGAATAATTACCTGCCTATAAATAAATAATTAACACAAACCGGAACGAAATTTCAGGTAGGTAGATATACAATCCTCTATTCAACCCATCCCTAATGACTTTCTGAATCTCCCTCCGAACTTTATTAATGCTTCTAGTACACCATTGAACAGACTTCTCAAAGAAGAATTCCGCTTGAAGAGTTCCATCGGGAGGTTGACTGATGAGTGATGAGTTGAGGGATTCTATTATACAGGGTATGCCAAAACATGTACATTGAAGAGACTTCTCAAAAAAGAATTCCGCTTGAAGAGTTCCATCGGGAGGTTGACAGATGAGTGATGAGTTGAGGGATTCCATTATACAGGGTATGCCAAAACATGTACATTGAACAGACTTCTCAAAGAAGAATTCCGCTTGAAGAGTTCCATCGGGAGGTTGACTGATGAGTGATGAGTTAAGGGATTCAGTTATACAGGGTATGCCAAAACATGTACATGTAGTCCTTTAAAACACGTATGCGCTTCTTCTTTCACTTCACACTTTCCCAATTCTATTTGGGGTCGGCGCTGCCCACCTTAACATGCTCTAACATGCTACAACCTAACACCTCTAACATGCTACAACCTTTTGTTTAGTACCTACTCTCTTTGGCTGTAACCCTTACCTGGCAGGGTAACCCTAGCTTGCTCCTCACAGTATCAATAGAATCTGCAAACTCTTTGCTGATGATCTCTCATCATTGGTTTGAAGCAGAGTTTTTCAAAGGGAGGATGCCCTTCCCAACACCAAACTTTCAGTATTTTCACGGGCTTAGGACCGTCACACATTGAAGCTGATTTGTTCCCATCGGTGGCTATATTCCCTCTGTGGCTACAGCTATAAACCACGTCCGGACAGCCCTATTGCACGGCCTCCGCGCTAGCAATTATTATCTCGTGTTAAGCAAATAATTGCCAAATTAAGTAGATCAGTAGTGTTTACTATTAAATTTAAATTTCGAGGCCACGTTTGAGGGTTTGAATCACGTTTGTCGAATAAGATTTTTCAAGTTGTTTTAATGTACATAGCATCAATATTCAATGATAATTGAATATTGTTCAAGGAAAAAATGGGCTTTTTAACACTTGAGAACGCCCATAACTCCGTCCTTGAACGTGGTATGTTGATACTTTTTTCAAAAAAATGACAATTTTAATAATGGGAATCGTTTTTTTACCTTGTTCTAATGTCACTTACCGTTTGCGAGATTTTGGTGCGAACCCAAAAATAACTTCACGGCCTTGTTAAACGGAAGGGGAGCATTTCCGGACCATGTATATATTTATATTAAAAGGATTACCTACATGTTTTTTGGGACACCCTGTATGGGTTCTAACCGGTAAATAGAAGACATAAGAAGCGCAATACAACACAAAAGTGATGCTATTTCGGAAGCTCTCAAAACTGAAATAAATAATACATATTATCAATTCGTTCCGAGTTTTAATCACTTTCACAATAAAGAATGAATCTCACGCTACTACCGTCAAATCATTTTATTATTATTTGGTATCTTTTGGAATGAGGCAGGGGTTCCCAGAGTATGGACGGATTGAAGAAAAGAATCTCACGCTACTACCGTCAAACCATTTCATTATTATATGGTATCTTTTGGAATGAGTCAGGGGTTCCCAGAATTTTGAATGTCTGTATCTCAAAATGATGAGAAGGACGAACAGCGAATTTTTCGGTTGAAATCCATTCTAATGCTGACGGTTTATTGACACATTTAGCTTTCACAAATCCCGCCTACAAAAAGAGCGATAAATACTAGAGACTCTGCTACGTCCTCTTCCTCTAAATACTAGAGACTCTACCACGTCCTCTTCCTCTAAATACTAGAGACTCCACCACGTCCTCTTCCTCTAAATACTAGAGACTCTATCAAGTCCTCTTTCTCTAAATACTAGGGTCTGTACCACGTCTTCTTCCTCTACAATAGCCAAATTTGGTGCTTATGCATATCTATATGCAGGGCTCAGATTTTATATCTGATTTTGTTCTGGTTAATACTTATAATTGTTTAAAAATGTATTGTAAATTATTTCTTGTACAAATGAAGGCTTTACTAATTACATATTAATATTACCCATTGAACGCTCTAAATCATTTGTTTTAAATCGAATCTACGGTTTGCGCTTTTGGCAATATAACTTTATCTTTCGGAATTCCAAAGTACTTAGTCCGCAAGTGGGGTCTAAATGACACACTCACCTTTTCTTCGTTAGCACCTTTTCTTGCCTTCGTTACCCTTTTCTTGCCTTTTTAGAATTGTAGAATGATAATGTAGGTACGAAAATATGTCCTCTTCGCCATGTTGATCTGTTACATATTTCATATCCCTCCACAAGCTCGTTGTATTTTGTATTGTTCTGAGAGCTGGGAAATAGTTTGCTCCACAGATGTATAGTTTCAGTTTATTTCTCCCTTTTGATAAATTTCAGCGCATTTTAGATTAGAAAGCATTCATGCATTCTTCTGAAAATATTTTTGTTTAATTTTCTGTTTGATGTATTTAAAATGTATGTACCATGATATACAGGGTGTGGTCTATTTTAATTTACTCAGTCTAATATCTCCTAAACTGTTATTCTCAAAAATATATTCTGATGAAAATGGCACTTTATCAAAGGGAACATATATTATTTTAGATTTTCAAAGTTGTTCTTCAATTTCAAGGTCAACTCTCCTTTTACTTTTACTTCCTATAGAAGATAAAGTATTGTAATCGTGCAGAAATTTTGGACATTTTTTCAAATTGGACGATTTGTTTGAAAAATAATCGAATTTTTCATCAAATTCCAGATACAAACAATTTTTTAAAAAATGTTTCCTATCTGTGTATCAGTGTAGGTGATTTTTCCACCCCAAATATGCACGTGTCTCGTCATCAGTGGCGCATCCGGGATTTTCANGGGGGGGTCCCATGTTCCATATCGACATCTCATCTTAAGGACACTCTTGTTTCATCCGTAAACAGAACTTCACTCCATTGGGGCAATGTCCAGTTTAGGTGCTGACGGGCGAAACAAAACCTAGTTCTCCTGTGATGTGGGAGTAACCCATAACCCACGGGAGTAACCTAGTAAATCACGTTCCGCAAGCCTTCTTCCTACTGTTAGTCGACTTACTTGGACAACTCGCACTTCGTAGAGATGTCTAGCCCTTTCAACAGCTGCCTGAAACCAATTTCGCAACACAGAAGTGACCATAAATTGGTCATCAACAGACGTTGTAAAACGTTTACGACCTTGGCCCGGCCTCCTTTTACAGGAACTTGTCTGCTGATACCGCTGAATAGTGACCCTCAACGTTGTTCGGGGTACATCGAGCATTCTTGACACTTAATCCCTTGTCCAAGCTTGGCGAGAGCCCTACCCACATCAACTTCGGCTAAAGACATTGGAATTGATTTTAAAAGTTGAATAAGACGTTAAAACAAATCACTATCATTAATAAAGCTGAATAAATTTACTACTCACCGATCAAAGTTCTAATTACTACTGAGGGTCAAGTAGCTAAACAATGTCTTATTACAATAATTCAGCTACTTTTGTCCCTAGTTGGGGAGATGAAATTTTACCTGAGAGTAACTTGTCGACATCCAGTAATAAGTAGAAATCATAAATAGCCCTTTCGTTCCGTTTGGTCACTTAAAATAACAGAAAAACTAAGTGGACGGGTAATTTTGGACATGAGTGTAAATTAAACGTCTAGAACTATACATGAAGGAAAAATCAACGGAAATAGTTGTTACAAGATATCAACGAAGGAGCAATAGAGTCCTATTGTTTCTAAAAATTTTAGGTAGGACAGGGCGGAATCGGGCATTTGTAGATTCTCTATATTAGTATATTTGCAGATTCTCAATATTAGTATTCTAAGTTGATGTTCGTAATAAAAATCGGGATATTGGTTGTAGTTTGATCCGGAACATTTTAACATTCTAGACTATCTTCGGCTCCTCACAGACATAAATACTAAAAACCGTTAAACTGTGGATAAAACCGTCAGCGGTATAATCGATTGCTCCGAAAAGTTCTGGCACATAATTAGACCCCAAAAAATAAGACATTCGTATCATATTTCAAGTGTCTATCACTTACCATTTTCCTTTCAGATAGTAATACTTAAAACCGCTAAAAAGCGGCAAAAACCTCCAGCAGTGTATTCGGTTGCACCCAAAATTTTAAAGACATTATAAAAACCAAATTATAACAACATAACAAATTTTAAGTCTCTATAATCTATAGCACTTACCATTGTCTTTTTGAACTGGAATACTATAAACCGCTAAAAATTGGTAATAACCGCCCAGGATATATTCGATTGCACCCAAAAGTTTAGGCGCACAATTAGACCACAAACTGCACCTAACCAGCGTCTATGACATGTTTCCGTTAGATCACTCTAGTTAAGCAACGTCCAGCGAGGTTTTACTATACCCGGCCCAATACAAACTGGATGAGGTCGATTTGAATGACAGGATGGTAAATTTCCCACGCCGAATGGAAAATCTAAGAAGCGGTTTCCTAACTTTAGATTTGTATTTTCGTCTTTGAATTTTTTCACTCAAAATGAATTCATTTCAATTCTCTTAAGTGAAAAAGTCTAAAGAGGAAAATTTAAAATTTAAATTGAAAATGTTTTCCTTCCACAAAGTAACTCTTATAAGATTTGTATTTTGGAGAAAGATCAGGCAGGTCCAAGTTCGCCGCATGCATGTTGATGTATTAAATAAGACATCTTTTTAACCCTTCGTCCTTTGATGAAAATTGTTGTCTATGGCACGTTGAATACACCAGTTCTTGTTAGATCACTGAAGTTAAGCACATGCGCGAATATAGGGGAGGGCACTTGCCCCCCCAGTTTTTTTTAAGCGGGCGGTGTTTCTCAAATTTCATTATATCTAATCACGTAAATTAAAAAAAAAAATCAACTGTCTTTTATCCTATTGAGTGGGGGGGGGCACGGGCCCCTAAATAATTCTTAATCCTGAGACTAAATAAAATAGAAATACGTAAATCGTTAGGTATTGTAACTCGATAAAGATTGCATTAAAAAGTACTGCCCAGGACTCGAACCCCCGGTATCTAGGTTACGAGTCCCTCCCCCTCCCCCCTCCAAATATTCTATTAGCTATATTGTGCGATTGTGTCCCCCAAAACAAGAGGGCTATATCCGCGCATGGTTAAGCAATGTTCAGCGAGGTTTTAAGGTTTACGCTTTTCTGTTTTCCATTTTTTTCCTGTTGTCTAATTTCTATTTTTTTCCTGTTTTCAAATGATCTCAGATTACAAAACCACGTTCTTGACCACTGCACATTTAAATGTTCTGACTTTCAAATAGGAACTCAAATATTTCAAAATCGGAACAACTGACTGTGCAGTGGTCAAGAACGTGGTTTCGTAATTCGAGATCATTGGTTCAACGCCATGGTGGTTTTATTTTAATTTTATCTATCCCTCGAATATTTTAAGATCAGAACAACTGAGAGTGTTCATGAACCTGATTTGGTGATCATTGGTTGAATTTTTTACCGAGGAATAGAAACTAAGAAAAGAATGTCAAGGTACTTAATTGAAGACTCAATAGGATTACTGAGTAAGTAAATCAAAGAGAAATAGTGAAGTGTATTAGTTTAAACCCCAATATAACAATGGCAAGGTACACAGATTATTGACCTTCTTTTTTTCACATCAGTTGTTTTTTAATTATGGCGAAAAGCATATTTTGGGCGGGGGGGAATATTGCTACTCTTGAGGTCTTTTTTTTACATGAAGTGTTTTTTTGGGGGAGATCGCTAATTTTAATAGACTGGAAAACGATTTGACACAGTTTTGAAGAAAGAAAGAATTTTAAATGTATATTTGTGTTATTATAACTATCACAATTTTGTGGCCACCATGGCATTTTTTTATTTAACACAATTCACCAAGCTATACTTAAAAAACACCTCGTACATACTACCACTTGGCGCTATTACCATAGCTACTCAATTGTACTCAGTAGACTGATTCACACCCGAGCACAACCAGACCAAGAAGAAAATTCGAAAAAACCTATTTCAAATTTTCGACCCGACCAGGATTCGAACCCGGTACCTACCTCTTTGGTGACGAGTGTGATGCAAACTCTACCACTGGGACATCTAAAATACACCATTTTAACTCTCATAGGTCCGAACGACCATTGCAAGCGATTATAATTATGCCCACAAAGAAACAACACAAAACAATTTTTAACTTTAAGCGACAAAGGCATAAGCTTGTAATCGCGTATAATCGTTTGCATTAGTACGCTCGGCCTAAGGTAGTTTGGTGAATTGATATGTTCCGGTATCTACGCAACTCGTGACCCAAACGTAACCTATCGGGTAGTTTATAATATTTTACTACTGTGAACATGACGGGCAATAAGTTGAGTAGGTAAGTTATGGTACAGCGCAACTTGGGTTCAATATTAATCGCTAATTTATTTCGCATTTTGTTCTTGTCATATTGTATGATCACTCGCGGATGTTATTTTGATGTCTTTATGACTTTTATAATGCCTTCCATGCTGACAACATTCTGCCATGTTAGGACTAACATTTTAATGATTTTGCTATCTAATTGTGAACGTTAGTGAACTCTACTTTTGACCCCGGTATACATCCCGAAATGCACTTGTATGTGTGTATGAATGTATATGTGTATGTATGTTTGTTTGTTACGTGATACAAGCCACAATTTTCATCCGATCTTGACAAAATTAGGTATATATGTTTTAAAACTTTAAAAAGAAAATTTTGCTGGAAGTTTTTGGGGCCACAGGGTACCCAATATTGTGTTCGTTGAAAATGATTTTTTATCAATTAGTGGTTTGTTGTAGAAACGTAAAATTTTGATGGCTATGGATAGTGTTAACGGCTTTTCGATTATGAAAAATTTAGGTCCCATGCCCCCTGGGGGGGGGCAAGGGGCCCAATATTTGGTTGTTTGAAAACGATTTTTTTAAATTTGATTAAGATATTTTTTCTATAAAAAATGAGTACAACACTATCATCTTGGTCCACTAGTATACAGGGGGATTAATGGGGGTTTAATTAATACTTTTGTTTTTTATAAACAGGTATCAGGAAACTCATTTAATTTGGTACAAATATGTCCAAACAAAAGAAAGTTATATGTAAATATCTTAATATTTGAGATAACGCAGAGTATTGCATAGTCACAACCTAGATTTTTGGGTACCCACATTGACCTCACCCAGCCTGGGTTGGGCCGGAAAAATAGCTAGCCCCACGAGGGCGCCACATGAGGTACAACCTGGCTGGACGTTGCTTAGCTTCAGTGATCTAACCGGAACAGGTGTATTCATCGTGCCATAGACGTTGGCTAAAGACCCGACAATATTATGATTGGTTCTACTTCAAATGTCTCACCCTTTATATATGACGTTTGGATCATAGGTCCGTAATATTAAACATCTGCATATATAAAATAGTCAAAGCTCTGCTGCTAAAGTTATGAGACAGTTCCGATTAGTGTCAGGTAGCTTTGTTCATTCCTCAGTCAAGTGCTTTTTATTACTAATTGCTAAATAGGTAATTCTAAATTGATTGAGTCGAAAGTAGACCTAAAGGTTAGTCGTGAAGAAGAATCTGGTAACCTTGTACGTGTATAGTAAGGTGGCCGTTGGCATCCACCTAACTATCGGAAATAAGAACTCACAGGTGGTGGGTGTTGAAATAGATTTGCTATTAGACTGGCCTGAGCCCGAACAGAGAAAGTTGATTGAAATTTACCAAGGATATATGTATATGAAAGTAGAAAACTCTGCTAGCCGTCAGCGTCTATGGCGCCCTGAATACACCAGTTCCCGTTAGATCACTGAAGTTAACCAATATCGAGCGAGGTTGTACAATGTGTGTGTCCACGTGGGTTCACGCCCTAGTGATGCTGGCTGTTTTTCTGGCCCAAACCAGACTGGGTGAGGACAATGTGGGATGTGGGTAGCTGGTTGCAAGTTTCCAGCGAATTAAGGGTGAAACCCTCGTCTTGAATGACCAATTTAGATGTTAAAGAGACGTTAAGCCAGATTAAAAAAAAAAAAATCTTCCAATGTCAAACATGGGTTTATTATTTTACAAGCTAAAAAAATTACCCGTCCCCCAAAGTTCTGGGGCATAAATAGACCCCAAATACGTACAATCAAATATATTGATAACTTTATACGCGGTTTCGAAGGAGGACCGTTGTCATTCTTGGTATTTGGTCCTGTTTGATTCAAGTGCCACCATTCATCCTCTACTACACCCACACACTCCTAAGCATACAGTTTGCAGATGATTGGAAAATCCTTCAAGTTGTTCATTGCCGTTTCCATTTGAATGCAGACGGTGTTGGAGAATCAAGTGAACCGTGAAGAGATCAACAGTCTTCTTGGTAAGACACGGTATAGACAGGTGTGGCTGGATTTTTGTGGTTTTACCATCAGACTTGATGATTTCACACTCTGGCACATTATAGATAATCGATTGAATAATAATATCAAGAAACAATAATAGATTATTTTCTGAATTTGGCCTCCGCCTGGGGTTTGCTAACACGAAACGCAGCACAAACCTTCTTAGAGCATAAAACTGTGCATGATCCAAGGTTTGTGATATCACACAAGTAGTTCTCCGAAAAGTACAGCTGAATGCATGATCCAAGCTTTGTGATATCACACAAGTAGTTCTCCGAAAAGTACAGCTGACTGACATGAAATGAAGTCAGCTGTAGCCTTTGTACCCAGTTGACCAATAGGGAACAAAATTAGTTGATTCCAGTAATTGTCACTAAGAACTGCTCTTTTGACCCCGGTATATATGCCGAAAAGAAATTGTATATGTGTATGTATAGTGTAATTAAAATAGTAGGTACAGTTCATTCAACCCTAATACTGAATCGTTCTTTCGGCGCAAATTTGAATGTCCTCCTTAGAATACAATACTATTGCTTTATATTTTAAGGAACCCTTCACTTCATTCGGTCAAGGAGATCACTTTCTGACAAATGAGTATGTAGCTACACCGCTCTCCTACCTTTTCGTTAGTGAGAAAGTAAACCATCTTATTATTTTAACTTTGACTTCATTACTTTTTCCATAATTCCGGAGTTTCAAAATTTAACGGTGGTGCACTTTAAGTGATGCAAATTCTGAATGAAGGGTAGCATTTACGTTGAATTGCATATTGTTTAATAAAAATTGCATCTAGAGCAATCAGTAGGGTGCATGATGCGCCCCTTGCATTTCACAACAACAATAAGATTAGATTTGAATGCAACAAATTGAAAAAGAAATCAAAATGGTAGGGTGTAAGAAGGTGGGTTTTGATTTGCATGGTGGAGTGGATTCTGAAAATGGCGAACAGAAATAGTGGAGACAATGAAACCCGCAGGGCCGTACCCAGGGGGGTACATGGGGTCCACACACCCCCCCAAAAAATACATTATTATTTTTTTACGCATGACATTGTAAGGTGTAACTCATCATAATTCTCATCATTCTTACTGATGGCCTCTCATCATTGGTTTGGAGCAGACTTCTTCAAAGTCTGGATTCCCTTCCTAACACAAAACCTTCTGTATTTACACGGATTTAGGACCATCACCCAATGAAGCTGGATTGCTCCCCTCGGTAGCTACATTTATAAAAATGAACATTATATTCATAGAACTATCTAATTCGTTTCTGAGACTTATGGGGTCAACCGGGACAAAATTGTGCTCATTTTAAGTAAGCGAGGTCTACAGTTTACAGAGCAACTAGTAAATGAGGATGATAATTTGCAGTCTGAAATCGCTTCAGCCATCAACATGTATGTGTTCATGTTCAATCCACCCTAAATCCACATTCGAAACGTCTCGACTTCGTGATAGAGTGTGCATCACACGCGGCTTGTCCAAGGGAGGTTCCGGGTTCGATTCCTGGACAGGTCCAAGATTTGATAAAGGTTATCTTTAAAAAAAATTACTGGGTCNGGGGGGGGGGGCAGCTGCCCCCCCCTTCCTACGCCCATGGTTGAGAATACTTTGTAATGCTATTATGGCCACAAAAATTGTGACATTATAACTGAAAGAAATATATATTCACTTAATTACTCCTTACTTTACCGCTAAATCCACTTTGAATCCACACTGCACACTGTATATAATACAAAGACTTTCTAATATCGATAAAAATTCCAAAACGGCGTTAAAGTTTACAATAAATTATTGTTCATTTAAAAGATAAGGGATAACGACGATATAATTTATCGTTTTGCCACTAAATAGGTGGAAGATCCGATAATTTATTTCTTTTCTGTCACGGATGCACGCTGTTTATTTGTTTATTGTCGAAATCTTACAAGAATGCATTTATTTCTGTTAGAATCTTGCAATTTCGAATACATCAACTCCTCCTAATACAGCGTGGAATGAAAAAGGCGTGATATTTCGAGGAGACAAGATAATATCGTCGGGTAATGTAAAGGACGTGGGTCCAATCTCACATAAAAATAGAGCTCTACGGCCTAACCCTACAAAATGCCTCAGGCATTAACCTATCCTAGTGGTAACAGTCTACTCTACAAGAGTCTATATTTTATATCGCTAAAATTGGGATAGTTTGTCCGAACAGGGATTTAACCAAGATTTTTTTTTTCGGGGTGGGGTGAGGTCTGAAGCATTGATAGCCTAACACCTGAAAATGATTGTCATGGAAGTTGATGTTGTTTTTGTTCTTGTTGCTACTGCTGTTGATGTGTTTGTTGTTGTTGTTTTTGCCGTTGTTGTTGTTGTTGATGTTGTCGTTTTTGTTGATGTTGCTTCTGTTTTTTTTTTTTTTTAATATTATAGGTCATGGTTAAAGTAGAGTATTTTCATTAACAAAATAACGATTGAAATTGGACCCCATGGACCCCACTGGGTACGGCCTTGCAGCCGAACAAAGTACGGTCTAGATTTATCAACACAATTTTTCTTTTGTTTGTCAATTTGTCTTTTTGTACCACGGACACTCAAATGACTTATTTATCGTGTTCATATTATTGACACGGTATTTGGATGATATTTTGCGATTGACCTATTGACACTAATTTCGATCATAGTAGATATCAGCTGATTAGTTTTTAGGCCACCCGAGACCAAATGGAAGCCTTTTCATTTTTCCCGTATAAAATCGAAATATACTGTAGGCAGCATTTAATACGGCAAGTCCTAGAACTCATTTGTCAATGTTACGTAATATTAACGTAACATTGACAAATGAGTTCTAGTTTTGACACGACAATTTTTATATGTTTGTCTTGTGCAAAAATCCCGTTCACCACATACGATGTACCTACGAGTACCTCGGTCGATAGTATTTTTAAATTCCAATATTGGATTCTAATACATACTTTGAACCTAAAATATCAAATTTTAGGAGGTTGGGAGGGGGGTATTTTTCTTGTGAAGATTCTAAAGATTCGTTATTGAAAAATCCAAAATTAAGTTTTTTGTTTTCCACTTCAAAATTAGAGAAATTGTATCATCAGGTGCGAGATGTTCCCTTTGGGTTCTGCCGAGTGTTTTCATCCCACATACATTTCAGCAAATGCTAGTCTGGCAAATTAGAAACATCTTCTAAGCGGATATTTTGATAACAATTGAGATACCGTTGAAATGAGTTAATACAAAGCAAGAAGCAGGAGCGTATACAGGGTGGTATGGGACAGGACTGNGGGGGTCACGTGCCCCCCGGGCCCTCCCCTATAGGATATATCCGCACATGTTAATAAATCCTAAATGCTGGAACCTGGAACCCACATATTTATTCCATTTTTCATTCTGCATATCATAAGATGTTTCAGTGGTCTGATATTAAAAAACATTGTTGTTGTTGATTTTGAGGGATCGCGGGAAAGAGCCTGGAAGAGTATGGGCCAATAACATTGAGGAATGGCTAGGAATGACCTTTGTAGAAATTCAGGAGCTGTCAACTGATAAATTATCTTACAAATGATACAACATGAGTTCTCTCTGATTAAACACATAAGTACTACATCCACCCTGTCTACTGCCTAGAAATGATAAAACATGAATTTTCTCTGATTAAACAACTCAACAAAGCTTCAAGCATTGCTTTATTGCCAAAAAGCGTGAACACCATCGCATGTGTTTGAGCAAACATTAGTTTGAGTCTCTGTGAGAAGAACGCCATCTGTGCTGATGCTGATCAGGATGGTGGAACAGGAGCAATAATTATGTTATGATAGTACTAGGAGAGGACCAAATGGCGGGGTTGCTGACTGGAGGAAGGGAGACATCATGGGAATTAGGATGAAACTAAGTTTTCTATTTTTGTAGGGATGGGAGGAAAATATCGTTTTCGAGTTTTTTCAAAAGGATTTGCTGGTCTGCTGATTTTGACGAGTATTTTGTACTTATTTCGGGTGTACTTGTTTGAACTATATTTTCTATTCCAAACAAAAATTTTTAGAGACTTCGTTGGGTAAGATCGAAATTCACAAAATGACCGCCATCTCCGAAATAATGAAAAGGACATAAAAACATTATTGAATTTTGTGTAGGAAATGGCATGTTCTACTTACCGTATGCCTGTGATAACGTCTCTAGCACTAACCGTCCACATGTTCTAACCTACCGTTGGACTGTGATAACGTCTCTAGCACTAACCGCCCCATGTTCTAACCTACCGTGGGCCTGTGATAACGTCTTTAGCACTAACCGTTCACATGTTCTACCTATCGTAGGTGACGGTCCTAAGCCCGTGTTCCCGTGTAAATACAGAAGGTTCGGTGTTAGGAAGGGCATCCAGCCTTTAAATAAACTCTGCTTCCAACTAAATTAAAGTTTCTTCACTATTTTCTATTGATACTGTGAGAAGCGAGCGAGGGTTACCATGCAAGTAAAGAATATAGCTGAAAAGAGTAGGCACTGAACAAAAGGTTGTGGCATGGTAGTATTAAGAAAGGCAACGCCGACCCCAAATAGAATTGGGAAAAGGTGAAGTAAAAGAAGATAAGGAAAGTAATACAAAAATACGATAATTGATTCCATTGATGCCATCTAATAATTAATATTCCAATGATGATGCCATCTAATAATAAATATTCCAATGATGATGCCTTCTAATAATAAATATTCCAATGATGCCATCTAATAATAATAAATTTATTCTTTCTGAATGTTAAAATTTATAAGCTCACACAAAAATGATGAATGGAAAAGTTGAAATTATCCATTAGAATGTTGCTTTCAAGTGCGGGAACTGAGCTCCTCTTTTCTTTGAAGTCATCAAAATGTTGGAGAGGTTCTAAGAGCATGATGTAATGATGTAGATACGTATTACCTCTGATGTACAATGATACAAACGTCTTCAAACAAACATTTTGGAGTGCACAGAACTAATTATTCTTTTTGACTTTTTTTTTATATTTTTTTGTTAAGAGGGGTTCATTTCTTTGCAAAGTCTAGACTTATCTTTTGTTTTCAAATATCCTTCACTTTCTTTTAGAATTTCTTCTTCAGTAAGAATTTGTGTCAAACTTTTCACTGAATGTTCAAATTAGGCTCCTTTGTGGTTAAGTACCTATTATTTACTCTTCGGTGAGAATGGGTATGATGAGAAAAATTTCGCACTATTTTTAAGTAGCCGAACAAAACCATCTTTAATTGCTCAGTGGTCATTGTCTTGCACTCGGACTTTTATTAGAAGGCAGGGGCAATCATTTGTCAGTGTGGTTTGGTTGTTTGGGGGTTGACCCAGCATTTTGAGGACAATGAGTATAATGTAGTCACCGAGAGGAGCAGCTTTATTGGGTGAAGGTCTCAAGTCCGTGTAAAAACATATGGTTTGGTGTTAGGAAGGGCATCCAGCCTTTGAAAAACTCTGCTTTAAACCAATGATGAGAGGTCATCAGCACGAAACTAGCTAGTGTTACCATGCCAGGAAAGGATTACAGCTAAAGAGAGTAGGCATCCTCGAATAATAGAAGAAATAGAATCTGCTCTTCGATGAGAATAATGTGATGAGAATAGCAGAACAAAACCATTTGAAAAAGCTCAGTGCCCATGAGTGCCCAAGCTCAGTGCCCAATGAGGTTTGTAAGTTTCGGGGCCCATGCAGCCTTGTGACGACAATGAATATGGAGATAAATGCACATAGCGGTCCAGTGCTACCATTGTAGGTGAATTAGAGAAAAAAATTCGACTATTTGAATGATGATTGATACTTGGAAAAACCTACAATGCTGCAGTAAGCACCACCAAATTTGTGACATAATAACACAAAGAAATAGCATTTATTATTAGCCGACTTAGTATCTTCTTGAAGAAGAAGAAGAAGAAGAGGTCAAAGCAGACCATAGAGCTTTAATATAAATACTTACTAATGCTACTCACACATCAAAGCAGTTGTAGTCGCAATTAATGACTCACAGAAACCACAATTGTATTCTGTTTATGCAAAGAAAAGTAATTTTTTTTTTAAAAAAAAACAAACATTTTCAAAACACTGGTATATTTTATGTTTTCGTGAACTGTAAACAGCTCTCTGAAACGGTCACCCATTTCCCTCCCGGTGCCAAATATATCAAATTTCATCAGGATCTTACGTAGCGTTTGAGAGTTATCTTGGTGTAAAGAGACAGACAACACTTCGTTCGGACTTGAAGCCCAGCGTCTATGGCACGTTGAATACACCAGTTCCCGTTAGATCACTGTAGTTAAGCAACGTCCAGCGAGGTTGTACCATGTGGGAG
>CM022874.1:42129522-42155380 GCA_012654025.1 Pachypsylla venusta
CTTTTCTGTTTCGTTCTTGTCAGATCTTCTTTCATTACTATTCTATGGTCTCCATATTTTTATCAAACCTTTCCATTTTTCCTTTTAATGTTTTCCCTTTTCATAGATTCATTATTCTCTTTACGTTATCTTTGCTGTTTCGTTCTTTTCAGATCTTCTTCCATTACTATTCTAAGGTCTCCATATTTTTATCAAACCTTTCCATTTTTCCTTTTAATGTTTTCCCTTTTCATATATTCATTATTCTCTTCACGTTCTCTTTGCTGTTTCGTTCTTGTCAGATCTTCTTCCATTACTATTCTAAGGTCTCCATATTTTTATCAAACCTTTCCATTTTTCATTTTAATGTTTTCCCTTTTCATATATTCATTATTCTCTTCACGTTCTCTTTGCTGTTTCGTTCTTGTCAGATCTTCTTCCATTACTATTCTAAGGTCTCCATATTTTAATCAAACCTTTCCATTTTCCCTTTTAATATTTTCCCTTTTCATATATTCATTATTCTCTTCACGTTCTCTTTGCTGTTTTGTTCTTGTCAGAACTTCTTCCATTACTATTCTCAATAATTCTATGGTCTCCATATTTTTATCAAACCTTTCCTTTTTTCTTTTCACGATAATTTTTCTTTCATTCACATCTCAACCTTTTTTCTTTTCTTTTTGATTTATTGTCTTTTACGAACATAATTTTGTATTCATATTTTCTGTTCTGGCTTTCTTACGCGCCGTTTTACATTCCAGCTCAAATACTCATATTTATCAGTTANTAATGTGAATTTTATATATACTTGATGAACATATATCATTTCTAGTCTCTCGCACTTACCGTTCTTGAAATATCTTGCTTACAGACAGACGGACAGACACACACGCAGACCAATGGCTGAAACTCGAGATTTGGGCTCTACTAAGCCCAAAACGTGTTTAGCATTCAAAACTCGACATCAAAAATTTCAGCCCAATACAATATTTTCCTTTTTATAGAACAGGGAAAGTAAAACTTGTAGTGTTTTTTCTTGGAAAAGTCGAAGTGTTTTCAAGAAAAATCTACTAATCTCAATGGGCGTCCTCCCTGTATACAGAACTACTTGAAAATTAAATTCAAACAAAATACTTGATTGATTTTTATTTCTTTACAAAAAAGTTTCTTGAAATCTTTGCGAAACAAAAACTTTATCTTCTTTCAAGAAGAAAGTCCGCTTGTTCGCTTTAAGGAGTTTGAAACATCTTGCTGGCCATGTTGAAAATAAACTAGCTACTTGACAAACTTATTTGCAACTGCTGATAAAAGAAAACAAATTTGTTTGCAAAAAGCAATGCGGCTCTTGAAAAATATTATCTACCGCCCATCCTCATTAAGCACTAAGTAGAGTCACGGGAATACTGAAGAAAAGTCTTGAACCAGGGACATATCAGTTCATTCGGAGGCGGAGGTTTTCGCTGGAAACATACACCACCCATATTATTTATGTTCCTAATTTTCTTCTTGAACGTTGACGGGACTGTAAAGATATCTACGCAACCAACTTTGATCAGAGATGTCTCTTCTTGTTGGATCTTGTGGAAGGGTGTACCTTTCGATATATTCTTGTTCACTCCTTTACTAGCAGCAGTAGTTCTGTGAACTGTTCAAACGGTAAAGCTCACTCACCTTTTAAATGGTCACGCTTTGGTCCAAAAACTGCCAAAAACTAATGACTTTGAGAGGGTACAAAAAGACAAACAAAACTAGATTTTTAATTGAGTTTTGAAATTTAAAATTCTAAAATTAAGTAGACTCATAGATTCTCCAAAAAACACACTAAATAATAGCTTGTCCTAGCCCTAGCTGCATGCTCAATCTCAGGAACGTGCCTCACTTCAACTCCGCTCATTGCTTGTCCTAACCCTAGCTCCATGCTCAATCTCAGGCACATGCCTCACTTCAACTCCGCGCATTGCTTGTCCTAGCCCTAGCTACATGCTCAATCTCAGGCACATGCCTCACTTCAACTCCGCTCATTGCTTGTCCTAACCTTAGCTCCATGCTCAATATCAGGCACATGCCTCACTTCAACTCCGCTCATTGCTTGTCCTGACCCTAGCTCCATGCTCAATCTCAGGCACATGCCTCAATTCAACTCCGCGCATTGCTTGTCCTAGCCCTAGCTACATGCTCAATCTCAGGCACATGCCTCACTTCAACTTCGCTCATTGCTTGTCCTAACCTTAGCTCCATGCTCAATATCAGGCACATGCCTCACTTCAACTCCGCTCATTGCTTGTCCTGACCCTAGCTCCATGCTCAATCTCAGGCACATGCCTCAATTCAACTCCGCGCATTGCTTGTCCTAGCCCTAGCTACATGCTCAATCTCAGGCACGTGCCTCACTTCAAATCCGCTCATTGCTTGGCTTACCCCTAGCTCCATGCTCAATCTCAGGCACATGCCTCACTTAAACTCCGCGCATTGCTTATCCTAGCCCTAGCTACATGCTACATTTCAAACACATGCCTCACTTTAACTCCGCTCATTTCTTGCTTGGTGGACTTTACTTGAACATCAATGGCCGCCCCTTCATTTTTTATTGAAAATTATTTTTTGATGCTACTCACAGATCTTCAATAAAAACTCACAGATCTTCAATAAAAAAAACTTAAAACCATCTCTCTATTATATTTACTTTTCATTACAAAATAAATTTACCCCCCACCCACCCAGCCACCTCATCAAGATTCACTCCCCTTATTTTTTGAAGATCAAAAATAGTGGTGATGGATGAATCCCCTCATTTAATAGTTTCTTATATTTTGTTCTTATATCTACTGGATGGAATCTCAATTAGTTTCAACCAATTTTTGACAACGTGAAACAACTTCGTTTAAATTTGTTTGTTCTTTCTTCTCATCTTTCTTATTCTTGCCTCTTTGCCAGTTGAACAACTTCCAGTCAATTCGGTTGTTGTTTTTCCTGACTTCCTTATCAATATCTTCATTATATATGTCCCTTCTTTCTTGTCTTTTTTCATTTGAACATCATTCCATGAATTTTGTTGTTCTTTCATCTCTCATTCGCTCAATAATCTCAATATCTTTCTTATTCTTTGGTCCATTGAACATCTGGATGTTTTTTCTGTTGCCCTCCACATCAATAATTATTCTCTGTATTCTTTCTATCTTCTTTCTCACAATTTGATCATCATCTTGACAAATCGTTTGTTCCTTTTTTTTCTTTCTTTTCCTTAACTCAATCTCTTCCTCAAGTCTTTCTTATTCTTACCTCTTTGCCCAATACAACAACTTCCCGTCGATTTAGATCTGCCTGCTACATCAATATCAACGATTTGACAAGATGATGTTCGTTCTTTCCTATATTTTTTCCTATATTCGTTCTTTCTTGTCTCCGATCATTTAAAACACTTCCCATCAATTTTATTGTTCTTTTTTTCTCCAGATTCTTAAATTTGTCCACTGCTTTTTCTTGCCTCTTCGGCCATTTTAAAAACTTTCATCATTCAATTTAAGTCAGGGTTGCCTTGTAAATCACAAGTAGTCCAAGGGGCATATTAAAATATAAACTTCTAGAACTTACTGATTTGTCCTCCGAGTTTTTTTAATTATGTGTTATTGGGAAAACCAATACCTACTCACCGAAAGTACTATTGGCACTAATCAAGATTAATCTTAAAAAAATATTTTCGTCAGTCGACCTTTTGAAAAGATAGTTCGTTTGAATATAAAGATGTCTTTCTTATAAAATGCAGCTTATTATAAAGACAAAGGCTACAGTGTTTGTTTGTTGCTCTAGAAGTGCATTTTGATTGTTTTACTTACGGTTTCAGAATGACATGAGTGCATCTGAGTGCATGTTTGTTCACTATGCACTTCAGAATAATGATTAGCTACTTCTTGATCTTGATAATAATACATATGGGATGTCCTAAAAGGTTGCCACTTCACCTTTTGAACATCTAATTTTGAAATCATTGGAATTTTGAAAGCTCGGATAAAGGTAAAGTCCAATGGTATTTTGATTGGTTAGGTACATTTATTTTATTATTATTATTTTTTATTTATTTACTTAAGTCACAATTAACAATTGAGGTTTTCTCAATCTCTAACAAATTGGACCTCAGGGCCGGATTAACAATAGTAGCACCTATAGCACGTGCTACGAGCCCCGCGCTTTAATTTATTTACTTAAGTCACAATTAACAATTAAGGTTTTCTCAATCTCTAACAAATTGGACCTCAGGGCCGGATTAACAATAGTAGCACCTATAGCACGTGCTACGAGCCCCGCGCTTTAATTTATTTACTTAAGTCACAATTAACAATTGAGGTTTCCTCAATCTCTAACAAATTGGACCTCAGGGCCGGATTAACAATAGTAGCACCTATAGCTACTTTTTGAAAAAAATTGTCTGCCACTCCAGAAATTTAAAGATAAAAGATCTTTTAACAAAACTTTTATTATTTTTTTAAAAGAAAAACTTGATACTGTAAAGACTTTATCTGGAACCGATTTCTATAAACATAATTATCTACAAATTGATGATAGCCTGCATTCCCACTCCAATTCAATTTTCCCCTGTCCAATTTTCCACTACAGGTACCGCATAACAAACATAACCCTCAACGTCCAACTCAGATTCAACGTTCTCCCATTCCAGTTCCGAGGTTCCCCCACTATCCCCGAAGCCAATAATTATTCTCAACTCAAACATAATGTTTCATATTTTTTTTTTTTTTCAGAATAAAGTTTAATCGCAAAGGCCAAAGGTTTGTTTTATAAAATTCAAAAACATCAAAGGGCTTTCTATATTTACAATTCAGTTTATTCTATTTATATAATTATGGCCCGTGGCTAAACGAGTGTTAGTGAAAATGAGTAAAATACACAACCCCCACCCCTCATTCATCCCAGTCTATCCTGGGCAGATGATCATGGAATTTAATAAGGGTACATTTATGCAGTTTTAATGAGAATTAAATTTTATATAATTACCAGTGTGTTGGTGCCAACTGCGTCTTTTCCTGTGGTTGGAGATTTTTTCTTGTCAAATATAATTTAGTCTGTTTTTGTTTATTTGTTGTTTTTCTGAAATTTTTGGGTGTAGGATTTTATGGGGCTACATTTTTCCAAATGTCCCCTGTGGATAGGGACATAAAAAGAATACTTCCAAGGCAATCAAGTCTTTGCCAGTCGTAGAAGGCGACTAAGGACAGGGTCGGAAACGATATCCTTTCCATTACCCATGCAGAAACCAAGGAACTACTGCATTATATCTTACCTATGACACCTGTGGATAGAGGGACATAAATGCTAAAATTGCTCTACATTGAAAAAAAGGTCAGCAATGATTCTATCGAGAATACTTCCAAAAGGCACTCAAGTGCGTGCCATTCGTAAGAGGCGACTAAGGGCAGGGTCGCAAAAACGATATCTTTTCCATTACCCAGGGAGAGAAGCAAGGAAAAGCTACTGTATAATCCGTAAGGATTCTCAAGTATCAACAACTCATGGCGAGCTGTTTCAAACCAGCCCCATGGCTATTAACCTATGATGATGATTTTTTCAAATGACCTATATGTATGTACCTATATTACCGAATAATATGTGTCATTTTATCGCTTAATTACATAGATTTATGGCAATTAATTACATAGGGGTTGAAAACATGGTTTATTATTTTCAATCATGAACGTTTGGAATCAACGATATAAAGAACGCAATTCACGTTAAAAAAAAACGTCATGTAAAAGAGGGCACGTTTAAAAAAGTACTTCACGTTAAAAACGTACGTCACGTTAAAGAAAGTCCGCCACGTTAAAGAAACGTCCGTTTTTTTAAACGTGACAACGTTTTTTTACCTTTGGAATCCATAAAGAAAAAAAAAATTGATTTTAATTTTCAATGTACATATTTTAGGTGGGGTAAGTGCCATTTATTACGTTCGTCCGCCGCGCCGGCTCTCATGGGGTCTAAATCTGCGCCAAATTTTTTGTCTCTGTCAATCGCAATATTTTTTTTCCAAACTATTGATTTCATCATCCCTCCATCCGATTACGAAATATGCAACAAAGGTCGCTTCACAACATTTTTCCCCATGGGTGTGGAAAAACCTGAAAAGTGCACTTTGTAATGCATCACTTGTGCAGTGCTCATTGTATTTGACTTGGCGAGCGGAGTGCTACCGCGCTCTTCAATATAGTAGATACCGTATCAATATGATAACAGAGTATTATTAAAACCCTAGATTATTCGCTAGGATTACAATTTAATTACTGAGAAAATCCTCTCTTCACAAAAATTGATATTGGTGCTGCAGTCTAGTAAGGATTTTTTGAACTTGAAAAGTTTTAATCAAGCAACACGCTAGCTTTAAAACGCCAAGAAAAACAAAACCAGCGAGTTGTATAGCACGCTAAACCTATCCTATGAACAGAATAATTTCTTTGTTTTATTCATTAATTCCTTTAAAAGGTATGTACCTACTTGTAGGTAGGTACCTTAGGTATTTCAAGATGGTTAAAAATTCAAGACAAAATAGGTAGATTCATTTTTTTCTGTAGAACTAGATAATACTTTTTATTAATTAACAATAAAAATTAAAATAAAAAAAATATATATACAATCTACAAAAACAAATTCCCGTGTGATAATCGCACGACTAAGCCTCATCCATTTCAAAACAACTGTCAAAATCGGTGGATTTCATTTTTTTAATCATAAGTGTTTTGTCGCGAACAATCATGCAACATGGACTGTTATGAACTCAAATAAAGTGAAATGTGTTGAGCACTTTCAGTTTTTTAGAGAATATTTTCACAACAGACGGACTTGAGATTTGGGCCCTATGGACCTCAAACTGTTTTAGTTTTGGTCGTTTTAGTTNAAGAGTTGGGGGCCCCGTCAAAATGATATGTTTTTTTCAATTGTCAGCTCAGAAATGTCGAAATATCTAGTGTAAGTTGTCAAAGCGCGGGGCCCGTAGCACGTGCTACAAGTGCTACTATTGTTAATCCGACCCTGAAAGTAAGTGAATCCTCGTCGTAAATAACGGTAGTGTTTTTTAAAGTTACCAATCGGATGTCTAATATAAATTTGTTAATTATTAATAATAGCATTTATCAACTAATTTTCACAAAATATGAATAATATTTGACAAAACGATGTCTGGTTTTAATACGATTCTTTTTCTTTTGTTTGTCGATTTGTACAACGATAACTTTCGAACGAACTATACGATTTTGGTATTGACATTTAATATAATTTGGTATTGACATTCAATATGATATATTATAATTAATATCCATACCGAATTTCATCAAAATGAGATAAGGCGTTCGATAGTTATCGTGGAACGTATTATGGTAAGGACATTCAGTATATTATTTTTTTATTTTCATAATGTTGGCCATTTAAGTGAGTAAGATCTACAGTTTACAATACCACTAGTTACAGAAATGATATGGTTGCTGATTTTGAAAGAAACGCCTCTACTAAACGAAACCCCATTGCCAAGTGCAACGAAAGTTTCCAGTGCTGCCCGAAAAATACAAAAACACTGAAATGATTCAATTTTCCAGATGAGCATCGCTGCGCTTTTCCTTTACTGAGTATCAAAATTCATGTCTTTTCAAATTTTGATCGTCTTTGTTTGTTCAGCAAAAGTTGCAAAATTGGGGACAGAATGAATGACAAAACATGATAAATAGAAATGACAGATAACATAAGTGTAAAGATGGGAGACTTCTGGAGACGCTACTGTGATCTGGAACAAAATAACACAGAGGGATTATATACAGGATGACTGATATCCCCCCTCCAATTTTCTGAACGCTTTCAGATATCAGCTTCAAATTATTATAATGTCAGTCAATTTTCGTCTAGTTTTGTTTTATTATCTTCAATGATAAACATAATATTTTCAACATAATTACCATCTAAGTAGAATCAAAAAAATCGAATAAAAAACCGTTTGTTCGCCGTGATGGGCACTTAGTGTTGAACGACTTGGATGAAATTTGGTATATGGGACATATTGGTCCCGTTTTGGGTCTATATGTGCGACGAAACTTTTGGGCGCTATAGAATATACCGTTCTCTTTAATCCTATCTATAAAGGTAAGTGCGTACATAGATATTTTGGTGGGGGGTTATTTTTTTAGCCAGGAAAATAATAAACCCATGTGTCACTTTGGCAGAGGTTTTTAATCGCCATTCTCAAAGAGCGGGGCCTTGGTAAATATACAGGCTGAAACAGCCAACTTTTGAAATTTAAATAGAACCCTGTAGGTACTCCAATGTGTTCTTATTTTATATTATATACCTTTACGCAAAAGAACATCCAATCTTTACGGTATTCATTCTAAAATTCCACCCAGGGGTCATTTCATGTGTTTAACACTCCATTTTAACGTACCTGAGCCCCATTTAGATTTGGAAATCTTGTTGACGGGGTCATCCTCAGCATGAGTAACATAAACAGAACTCTCTCCAAAGTAGCCAATATCTGGAACAAATAAAAAATTTTTAGACAAGATTAATGAAAACCCCTAAAAAGCAGCAAAAACTGCCAGCGGTATATTTTATTCCACTTAAAAGATTCGGGGCACAATTAGATCTCAGATGGGACCAATATACCAAATTTCATCACAATCGGTCAACTCTAAGTGGCAAAAGTGCCCTTCACGACAGACGGTGTGCGGTGTACAAGTACAACGGACAAGACCTTGAAACGTAAAATATCAAATTTTGAGGGGGGNTTTATGAAATTTAGTATATAGATTATTGGTCTCATCTGGGTTCTAATTGTGCCTCGAAACTTTTGGGTGCAATCGAATAGACCATTGGCGGGTTTTGTCGTTTTTTAGCGATTTTCGTTATTGCTGCATATGCATAATTGTATATAGCATTTCGTATTATCGTATCTTTCTTCACAATGTAAGGCGAAATCAGTGAAACTAATTCTTGATACACTTGATTCTTCACTTAATTCTTTTATCAGATTAATAGGTGATGAAACATTTCTTTTTTGTCACCACTGCTTACTCCATTCCTTACGTTTATCCCTTTTATTTTGATTCGATAAAAATCACAAAAAAAATATCGAGAGCAGCATCGTTTTCCATTGTCAATGTCAGAACAGAATTGCACAAAATCGCACAAATATATCGGTGCAAAATCGTTGACGTGTATGGAGGTGGGACAAATCTAAGAACTGTGCAGATTTATCGTTTCGTGTATGGCCGGCCTTACATCAGTGCTCGAAAATTATCGTGGTACAGAAAGACTAATAAAAGAAAACTCTCGTGATGTTATAAGTAAATCTTTTAACACCACTTACCTTTTCGATTGGTCGATAAAATAATTCTAATACCAACCTTCATGAATTAAACTTCCGTTTTCATGAGTCCAGAATATAATTGGGTTTGGATAAGATTCAACGTGACAGTCTAAAGTTAGTGGTGCACCAAATCTTGCCCCAATCAGTTGACTCGGTATGACGATTAGCGGAGGAACTGTAATAAAAATAAAAGACAGTCTAAAGTTAGGGGCGCAGTAAATCTTCCCCTAATTGGTATGACGTGATGTGTAAGTTGTATGACGATAATAGGTAGGTATCTATTAATTTCAATGTAGATAAATCACTAATTTTATTGTTTAACCAAACCGGTAAAAGTTATTGAACAATTAATGGGAATGGAACCTACGTAACATTGAGGTTAGACACCAGAATTAGACACGTACCTATCCAGTATTTTATTTCGGGTGGGGGGTCATCTAAAGATTTTATTTCGGGGGTGGGGTCATGTAAAGCTAGAACTTGNTCTTGTCAGCGAGGATGGTCTTACGAACGTTAAACCTCACTGTTCTCTTTAGGGAGACATGGCTCGAAAAATAATATAAGAATGACATAATTTTTCTAACTTAAATCGACTTTAAATGATCCAGAGAACATTTTAAAGCAAACCCCAGGTTTTGAGCTACAAAAATAAAGATTTGATAAATTCATCTTCTAACCACAACATCTATGTGTCTTAACAGTGAGGAGGAGGTATGTCCAAAAAAATTAAACTGAAAGTCTCAAAAAATAGCACTTTTCATAATTGTATATGTCGTTATTTTGTCTGAAATCACATTTGATTACAGACAAAATACAATTTTCGGTTTTTCTCCATATTTCTTTAAAAAGAAAAAATGACGCCATATTTGAAATCATCACAATCAATAAATAGAATTTAGTGACCATCCAATTTTTCATCGCCCACACAGAACCCACCATGCGACGTAGAAAGTTGTATAACCTTTTCTACCCTGTGACATGACTATGCTTCGTCTGGCTCAATGAGGAATTTTGTAAAATATGTTCTATTTTTGAAATTAGCTACTCACGATATTTAGGAGTCCCATTTATTGCCAAACATCCCGTATAGGTGGAATGATGAGGCATTTTGATAGTAACCTACATGGTTTTCTTGTCTTTTTTACAGTTCTTCAATCACAATAATTTGTATTGAAAATAGTTACCACTAAATTTTCAAAATTAGAGAGCCTCAAATATGGATGGAATATGTAAAACGATTTTTACAAATTGGGATCAAATGGTGGAAGACTCCGAAGATGTACTCGTGGAGAATTGTGCACAGATTTCAAAATATGGGACATGTAAGTTGTATAGCCTACTTAATTTCGGCGTCCAGCTTCACACAAAAAATACTTATTATGTAACAAATTTATATTCGATATCCTATTCTTAACTTTAAAAAATCTACCGTTTTTTATGACAAAGATTCACTTACTTTTCACGTCTACTTCGTAGATATTTTCAAGGAAACTGATATTTTGTTTTTATTGTTGAGTATCCGTTGGTAACTCAGGCCCCATGTGATCGGTTCTCTCATACGCAAAGTTTGGAACAGTGTCGACAATCGCGTTGAAGCATTTACCTTTGTTCATTGACGAATACATATAGATTTGTTCATAGAGTAAGATTTCTGTTTGACGATTTCCTCAGTGCATGCTGTCAATGAGTAAAGGTAAATGCCTCAACGTGATCGTCGACACAGTTCCAAATTTTGTTTATCATAGAAATCACATGATCACATGCAACCTAAGTTACCAATGGATACTCAACAATAACAACAACACCAACCTGCTATTTTCCTCGAAAATGTCTGCGAAGCATACGAGTCTTTCAACAACTTGTCTTAGTTCTTTTGATTTGGTGGTGCACTCAGCCTCGCGAGGACGATCGAGTGCTACTTCAATGTGATTATTGACTAATGACGATATTACTAGAGTAAAAAATTGATTTGGTAGAATATTTAAGAGATTATTAGCAAATGAGGCTAATGAGGTCGTTGCGCCTTACTACAAAGAAAATTTACATTTAAATTTAGTAAGATAAAAATCTAAAAATGATAATTAATCGACAAATGAAGCAATTCATGGACATGAAAACTATCCTATATCCTCCGACCTTGATCGCAATTATGTAAAGAAGATTTGGTACTGTTTGATAAGGTAGTTATTATCAGATAGCGTGAACAATAAAAACATGTTTTGTCTGTATATATTAGTAAGCAGGGTTGGCATAACGTTGGCATAACAATAAAAATAATAATAAAAAAAAAAAAAACTTTGTTTAAAACATGGTTAAAACAAAACAAAAAAAACACTGTTTAAAACATTTTAAAGAGTGTTTAAAACGTTTTAACCCACATAATGACCATCAATGTTCTGTGTTTTAACATAAAATAAAAATTACTCTCCAAAATACAATTTCACTTCTGCAATATGCAAGTTTTTTTTGTACAAAATTATGGTGAATCGATATTGGGGGAGTTTTTTTATTCAACGCGTTGAGTAGTGAAATGAAATCAGATGATGTCGTCATATAGAAAGTGAAAGCAAATAGGTACCATTTACAATGAGAGTGAGAGAGAAAGAGATACACCACTTTACTCAACACCGTTGAGTTTGGCAAATAAAAAAAACTCACGGATTAAATAAATAACTATCGATATCAATGGGGGAGTTTTTTTTCCACCAAACTCAACGTCGTTGAGTGAAATATCAGGTGATGACGTCATTGATATCAAATTTTACACTACATGCGTTTTTTTTATTACGGCGTTGACTTCATGCCGGTTGTTGCTCAACACCTCGCTAGACATTTAATTTTGTAGTGCAAGTTATGGTATATAGGAGAGACAAGATAGGCCACACGCAAAACCAAAACTGTTCTGCGCATAACGTCATTTAGGTTGCTCGTAAGAGGAAGTACCATTCGAGATAGAAAAAAAACATAACAAAATGTTTAAAACATGTTTAAAACAACCAATATGTTTAAAACAGTGTTTTAAACAACCAATATGTTCAAAACAGTGTTTTAAAAACTTGTTTAAAACAGTTTGTTTTAACACATGCCAACCCTGTTAGTAAGATGTGTTTCGTGCACCGTGGAGCTCCCTGTTTTGGTGGTCTACTAGTATTGACATCTAACTGACACAAGTACTATTTTTCAGCATCTAACAAGGACGATCTGATCAAAGGTATGATCTCATCAATGAAGGAAATCTGTGAGCTCAATCAGACGTTTTCAGATCAGAAGACAGCTCTGCTTTGGTGTAAAGATCTTGAACAGACGGGGAATGTTGATTATGACCAGGTATCAGTAATAATCCTAGAAAGTGTTTTGATTGCCTCTGTATTCAGAACTTTACAGCCTTTCCTATTGTTGTTGATAATTTTATCAACGACATTCACGCTGTTTTCAAATCATCGAGGATTACAGTCCCAAAAGCGTCCTCACGATGGCTGGTTCTACCATCACAGTTTTAGCCAAAGGCCATCAAAAACATTTCCATCAAAAACTCATGGTAACCTAATGAACCTGGTTTGGTTGTTGTTGTGTTGTGGTAACGGTGTTCCTCTTAAAATCAACTATTTTCTCAATTTTTACATCCAGGCTTAGAATAATGGTAGAAAAAAGTTTGATATGAGGTAACCGAAAAGGTTTTGATGGTCCTTGGCTGGAACTGTGATGGTGTATTGGTAAGACGCTCTGACTGAAACCCAGCCAACCAATGGATTTTTATCCTCATGAATTTGAGATATTTACCACGTAATAACAATAGAACCCAGAAAACTGCCGGTGTTAAGATCCTATTCGGTCAGTATAAATAAGAACTATTATTATTATTTTTACTATTTTTGGTACGTGTGTTTTCCCGTGGCTGTAAGATTCCTATCTATTTTTGGTGGAAATATTGAAAACATTTTCAAAGCTAGGATACGAACCAATTTTATAAAAATTGTTAGTATTTTATATATAAAAAAATATAAAAGATTCGTAATATAATAATAAAAATATTTAAAAAACGACAAGATCGGTTCAGATGAAAATAATTGCTATGAATTTAAAATAATGGTTATGAATAATTGCGCTCGTGCTATCATCCTCAGATCAGTGTATTATTAATTCATAATAATTATTTTAATCTGAATCGATATTGTCTTTTAGTAAATATTTTTAGTGAATTTTTCATTATTGTAGGCGGTTTTGGGTATGGGTTTTGGGGGGTTTATTCCCGTTCGTTTTTTGATATCTCTTAGTCTTAGCATTAGGCGATCTCGCTACTAGTTCTTTAAACTTTCGATTTTTTCCTTCCTTATTACGTACCTACTTACCTACATACTAAAATCAAACTCTTTGTGAAAATTCAAAATTTGATTTTAATTGAGTTACCTTCGTTTATTATGAGTCAGTATTTAGTACTTTCACCCTAAAACAAAAACTTAGTACAACAACATCCATGATGAACTATGCAATTCTGATAACAATAATACCTACATTAATTTCATTTTGTATTTTAGGAATTTGATAGCAAAATGTCTGAAGTGACTTCTAAAAAGAAAAAAATCAAGATTGAGTCAGACCCAATCTATAAAAGATTCCTTGAGAAAGTGGATGAATATTCTTCAAGTAAGTCCATTTTTACTATTATGTGAACTGTACACCTCTTTAATGTGACTTTAATGTTCATACCAAATTACATGAAAATCTGATAAAGCTTTCGAGGGTTATCGTGATACAGAAAAGACAAACAGAAGAAAAAAAAATCGTCAGACTCAATCTATAGAAGACTAAAGCTTTGAATATACCAGTTCCTGTGAGATCACTGAAGAAAAGCAACGTCCAGGGATCAATTTTAAACGTTCATTTTGAAAATAATAAAAAAGATTGATAAAAAAAATAATACCTTTGCGTTATATGTCATAATTGTTACGGGCATCATCGCCTTACAAAGTATTCTTAGCAATCGCTTAAATATCACTAAGCTATACTCCGCAAGTTATTACCTCAATGCTGCCATTTGTCGCTATTATACAGCTACTCTTTTGTTCCAAGGACAAAAAAAAAAAAAAAAAAAAAAAAAAAAAAAAAANTAGTTCCGGTCGTAGCAGGCTCAACTTAAAAAAAAAAAAAAAGAAGAAAAAAAACCTTTTTCAAATTTTCGACCAGACTTCGATTCATTTTTGATCTACAATAACTTTTCTACAACTAGGGGAAGCTTTTATTAGCGATCAGCTTTCATCCTCAGGCCAAAGTTGACTCCACGATGTTCAGAAGAACATAATAGATACCCTGAGTGCTATTGAAAGCTCGCCCCATTCTTACCTTCCTTTATTCTACCACGCTACAATCTTCTGTTCTGTGCCTACTCCTTTTCCTGATGACACCCTCTTGCTTCTCACAGTATCAACGCTTAGTAACTGCTCTTCGCTGATGACTCTTCATCTTTGGTTTGAAGTAGAGTTTTTTGAGTGGTCGATGCCCTTCCTAACACCAAACCTTCTATATTTACACAGGCTTAAAACCATCCCTTACGTACCTATTTTTTATTTTCCTCTTTTCAGATGATATGGAGGTGGAAGAAAGCGAAATGAACTTTTTGGATCCAATTAGTAAACAAACCATCAAACATCCGGTTAAAAGTCAAATGTGTGGTCACATTTTTGATAAAGAGAGCATTGAGGCTATGTTTAAAGTGCACTGCGCTCATATAAGGTAGTTAGATGGCCAACGTAGTATGTTAAAGAAAACTTATTAACTTTGTGATATGTAATACCAATCAGTGTTACGTTAAGAGCACCGATAGCTCATTTTAATGGTCACTTGCAAAACATCATTCATCTATTTAGGTAAACTTTTGGAAAAAAAAAAACTGTATCCTAATATTTTGAACTCATTTTGATTTATTATTTTCAAGAAATAATTTCAATGAATCTTTGGAGTTGTCACAAAAAAATTGACCACACTCCCCCAAAATTTGATATTTTACTTTAGAATCCAACCAAAAATCCAATAAAAGAATACGTTCGTACGCTTTGACAGCAGTTTTGCAGCTTAGCATTTAACGTTTTTTTTTAAAGTTGGTGAATAGGTCTAGTTGATATATTGATACCCTTACTCTTTGTTACTGTCAATGTCGTAAGTATAAAGGGTTCCATACTAAAACTTTAGGTCATCGTTAGGTGGGAAAAGTTCCGCTCACGTTGGGGGACGGTGATTTTTATTCGATTTTTGAAATCTACGTAAAGTTAGGTGATGTTCACACCCGATTTTTTTATGTGGACGAGGAAAGTCATGGTGATGTTGATAATACATTTTTTATGTGGATAAGAAAAGTGAGATTTTCGCATGAGATATTTTCATGCGGAAAGTCGTGTGATCGTACTGTATCACGATAACCGTTATTTTTTTCTTTTCGTGTTGAACATTCGCCCATATTCTGCTCCCAAATGAATTGTTCCTCAAATTTGTCTTTTCCAGATGCCCCTATGTTGGATGTCCACACAAACTAAAGAAGAATCATATAATAGAGGACCCACGACTCACTCAACAGTTTGAAAGATTCCTCAAAATGAAATCTTAACTGAAAACGATGTTTCTAACATAGTTCCAGTTCCAAACTGGAATTGGAATGAAAAGGTATTGTTAGTTTTAGAGTCGCCTTGGTGATCCAGTTGGCATCACACTCGGGTTACATCCGGGATACCGATTTAAAATTTCGGTAATATAGAAAATTAGATAATGTTTTTTTTCTTTCAAATTTGCTGATTGTGGTAGAGATTATCTGTTATGCCGCAGCCCAAACGTAAGGAGGTAGCAAAAAAATTATGGAAATGGACCCCTCCCATTATCATGGTTTAGAAAAAAAAAAAAAAATCAGAACTAAAAATGTCAAACGATTTTCGAGTTAAGTCCAAAATTTTAATTTATGGACCAAATTGAATTCAAAGCGAGAAAGTTTTAGGTGTTCATTTAATTCTTAATTTAAGTCATTGATTGCCAGAGTTACGAGTTCAATATTGGGATCGGCAAAATAATATTTACAAAGTCCTAGAACGACCATGCCTCTATGGCCCCTGGCAAAACATAAAAACGTGAAATCTGTGTTTTTAAAGACTGCACTTTACAGACTAAACCTTGTATCTACTCGGATGGGAGATTGCTCGAGGACACCGGGCGTGCTTGAATGTTTTTGGGTGCACTCAACCTCGTGAAGAGAACTGAGTATGCATTGATTGCAACAAAATGTCAGAGGGGGCTATTATAATCCTAATTAATGCATTAAACGTCTACGTTGCAGAGTATGCATCACACTAGTTTTGTACCAAGGCGATACTAGGTTTGATCACTGGTCGGGACGAATTTTCTACTTAGTCTGGTTGTGTTTCTGGGTAACTCATCCTCCTGAGGTAATAGCTACAAATGGTGTTAAAAGGAAGTTTGGTTAAATTGGAATACTTTGTCAAGTAAAACCATATTAAGACAGATAATATACTATATCTTCACTTGACAATAAAAATAAAAATTGGTGTTAGAGTTGACTAGTTTCGTACTCTCCTGAGCACATCATCAGAACAACCTAGCTCTGATGATTCTCTCTCTCTCTCTCTCTTATTAAAACCCATTGTGATGCTGGAGAAATCCTTGAGCCTCTCATTTTTACAGGTGGGTATACCGGGTGGTCCAGTATTTTTGTTAACAAAAAACAAAAATGCAAAATCTCTAAACCTGGTGGAATTTGATTGACCGAACAAAGAGAGGCTTACTTTTAACGCGACATTTTTTTTCTTTCTGTACCTCGATAACTTTTGAACCGATTTTGATAAAATTCGGTATTTGGACTCTACTGATTAATATTTGGACCCTATTTTACCAACAGGTTTAATCAAAATATCGAAAGAGTTTCTTGAGAGTACTAAAAGATGACACAGACAAAAGTAAATCTTCGCCAGCATTGATGGCACGTTGAATGCACCAGTTAAGCAACGTCAAGCGAGGTTTTATTTGGTGGGTGATCAAGTAGTCTTGCTTCCTTGTGATGCTCGATATTCATAGCTCAATCCAAACTGGATATGGTCAATGTCGGTAGATGGTTTATAAGTTATAAGTTTCAAGCAAAGGGGGGGTTAAGCTCTTGTCACGAGAGACCTTAAAGAAACGTTCAGCAATAAAAATAAAAATGAAAAAAAATAGACATTAATTTTCTTAGGTTCAGTCATAAATGGGGATTCTCATTAAAGCCAAGTTGATACGAGATTTGTGGACTTCGCCATTTTTTTTACGAATACGAAATCAGTTTACTTATATTTAAGTTTTCAAAACTTAGACAACTTATTTCGTGATTTTCAGATCCGGGCAAACCCCTTTGAAAATTCAAACATAAATGAACTTATTCGGTGAAAATCTGACATAAAATGTTCTCACCCTGTATATGTTCTTTAACAAATAAAAAATGAATGCTGAAAAATTAAATATTATATGTTTTTAAAAAGATTTTCTTTCTGAGAAAAAAATGCGAGTCAGTCCAATTAGATTTAAAAGAAAATTATTTAATTTTTCTCTTTGCTGGTGGGTAAGGGGAGGAGAGGTAATTTTGGAAAGCGGACAAACAAAATTGTCAACTCATGATATCTTGTTTAGATATATTCAGGGTGTATGAAATAGAATATCTTTAAAATGGTTTTGAAACTTGAGAAGAAACCAAAAAAACGTTGAATTATGTTCCCAAGTGAAACTTTTTCTTGCTCTCAATTTTTGAGCTTTTTCAGGAGAAATCATAGGGAGGTCAACATTGAATTCTTATATAGAACTATCGTAACCTTAATAACAAAATATATTCGGAGATATTGAATCATTTTCCAAAAATGTATAACTCGTAAATAAAAATCGTACCATCCGTCAACGATAAGTGGCAACATTGCTGCGAACGTTGTACAAGGGGCAAATAATGAACGGATTTCTTATTAGATTTTGAGATAACCTTACGTACCCTGAAAGTTAAAATTAAACTTCAATTATTTCAAAAGTATTTTCTGTTTCGAAAGTTGAGAAATACCGAATAATTTCACAGGGTGTCTAAAAAAAGGATTTCAATTATTTCAAAGTATTTTCTGTTTCGAAAGTTGAGAAAAACCGAATAATTTCACAGGGTGTCTAAAAAAAGGATTTCAATTATTTCAAAGTATTTTATGTTTCGAAAGTTGAGAAAAACCAAATAATTTCACTGGGTGTCTAAAAAAAGGACTTCAATTATTTCAAAAGTATTTTATGTTTCGAAAGTTGAGAAAAACTAAATAATTTCACTGGGTGTCTAAAAAAAAGGACTTCAATTATTTCAAAAGTATTTTATGTTTCGAAAGTTGAGAAATACCAAGTTGAGGGGGGGGGGGGGCTNGAAATACCAAGTTGAGGGGGGGGGGCTTAACGCCCTTTTAACATCTATTGGTCATTCGAGGCGGGATTTTTACCCTGCATTCGTTGGAAACTTGTATACCAGCTATCCACATTGACCTCACCCAGTTTTGGCCCTGAAAAATAGACAGAATCACGAGGGCGCCAACCCACGTGGATAAATTCAATGATCTAACGACAACCGGTGTATTCATTGTGCAATAGACGGTGGCCAATTTCGACTCTGTTTTGAGTACTGATATCAAATGTGTTACCAAAGGGTAGTTTAGTAATTGTTACGGAGCTAACTGGCTAGTTTAAGATTTTAAAGTTGACCCCCAGTGGATTCCTCCGAGAATCCCAAAAAAATTTAATCCAGTAGAAAAAATTGTAAAAAAAACCAGACGTGTTTCAGTGTTTTTTTTTTTTTTTTTTTTTTTTTTTTNTTTTTTTTTTTTTTTTGAAATTCAAAACCGAGATCCGCTTAGGCTTGGAGACTCCCTGTATAGCTCCTCACAAGCTCTATTCAAAAGAGTTTATGAAAAATCAAATCCGAGTAAAAAATGGAAGGAACTCTGACCTTCTTTGAATCGCCTACTGTTGTTGGTACTACTTACAATGGACAATGAGAGAAATCCTCTTACTAACAGATGGCGGTATCCCATTTGATGCAATACATAAATACGCTCCTGCTTGACGCCTAGATACTCGTTGGAAGATCAGGGACGTTCCCTCGTAGACGATTGCTGTAAAATAATTAATAATATTACTCTTAGCCTCTCCTGACTAATAACCTCCTTGACTGAAGAAATGTCACTTTCGGCGTGCGCACTAAGGACAACAAGTAACAGACTGACTGTCACTGTCGGATCACAATCTGCTGTATTTGGAAGCTTCAGAAATTTTGCTACTTTTTAAATTTTTCTTCATAACATTGGTGCTTCTTAACATCTATATTCATTATTAGGAGGCAGTTATACCCTCCATTCGCTGGAAACCCAGCCTCCACGACTTCAACCCCCCCAACTCCTGACTAAAGTTGTTTCGACGGCTTCTTGGTTTCCTACCTCGTCTTGTTTTACCCAACTCAATGTCTGCTCCATCTTCTCGTTTCCATGTTACCACTGGCGTTGGACTCCCTGTCACTGCGCACTCCATACTGACGTTACTGTTTTCACCTATCACCATATCACTGCTAGTCGGATAGTCTAAAATGTCAGGAGGCACTGAAAGTCAAAAATTAAAAATTACTGTTCAGTATAGAGTGATTCGACTTTAGTAAATTAGGTATATTTGTTTACAAACGAAGGTTTAAACCAATTTTTAGAAGGGTCAACCAGCTTAGGAAAAGTAAATAAAATTTAATAAATAAATGAAAAAAAAAANAATTGACAGAATTGTTTGGGTGTCCACTCTGAGCCAGGCGATCTGTAAAAAAATAATTGATCATTTTCTTATAGACCCCTTTTTAAATTTTGCTGGTTTCGGTAGACCCCCTGCAGTTACATTTCTACCATATTCTCAAAACTTGACAAAAAATGCAAAGATTAGATCCCGATTAGACCACGAATTAACAGTTTTCGAAAAAAAGAAGTGAGAATTGATTTGTTAATTAATTAATTATTCATTGTGTTGTGAGTGGATGTCAAAAAAGTTGGTCAATCAAAAAAAGTAATTTCATCTAACTTTATACTTTTTGACATTTACTCACAGCACAAGAAGTTTTGTTAGGAATAATCGCAAATCTCCACGTTCTATGTATGATATTCAATCGGCTCCTTTTTTTTTGTTAAAAGTTTTGTAACGACTTTTTTCACTATCAAAACCCGATAAATTTTCGTGGACCCCCGCTTACTAATTGTGAACCCCCATTTTTTGGTCACGCCAACGTAGACATCGGTCGAGTCTCCCGTGGATCCCTAGGGGAATTACTGATCTATTCCAAGTTAGGTTTGTGACTGATGAAAAATAGCTTTTTTTTTTATGGACACGTAACTTGATGTCTTGTAAGAAAGAGAAGAAACGAAAAATATGATAAAATACAAAAAATTCACATTAGCATTTAAATTACATTTTAGCAAAATAATTAAAAAAGTAAAATTTCAAATTCGAAATAAATAAAAATTAATATCATTCTATTTTCTACCACTGTAAAATTATCGTGGTTACTGTGAGGAGATCACTAGCGCGGGGGTGTGGCTTTTGTTTATTATTTTTTATAACAAAAAATAATAACATTGTTGTTATTTTGAGAAATTTATTTTTGTGGAATAATTTTTTATTGTACGGACCAAGCCTTACCTTCAGTGATCAGACGGGCATTGGTGTATTCATTGTAGTTTTTCTTTTTTAATTATGATATCGTAGCGTAATTGGTGAATTGGGATAAAATGTTTTTTGTTTTATTTTATAAAAGAATTTAATTTCTGATTTTTTGTAATTTATATTTTCCAAATAAAGGTTTGCTTGATTATTTATGACAAAAAATATAATAATTTTGTTTTTAGGTTTTATCGATGGGATGCGGTTTTTTTGGGGGTGCGTAGAACCCCCACCATCGTAAGGACATCAGATTGATTTTTTCTCCGAACAATTTTCAGTGCAAAACCGCGATTAAAAAATAAGTTTTTGAGACGAACTATCCAAATACCACATCAGACCGAAAATTTTTCTTTGGTAATGGTATTTACGATTTTTTTTACTTGTTTCATTAGTTCTAAATATCCTTAGAATCGTCATGAAAAAAAATACCCCCCCCCCCTCAAAATTTGATATTTTACGTAGAAAAAAAATCGTTCGCCGGCCACGTCGTACACCGTGATGAGCCACTTAGCGTTGACCCATTTTTATGACATTTGGTATGTAGGTCCATTTGGGGTCTAATTGTGATTTTAGTCACTTATTTTAGTATTGAACCCTATACTGAATGTCCCAGAATGGCCAGTCACCCCCCCCCTTACAACTTTTAAACGGCTTGGAGTTTTTGAAATTTGAAAAGCTCTAGGATGGGAAAGGGACAATTTTCAATCGAATGGTTATGGTGAGATTCAGGTTCGACCCCTGGAATTGACTTTTATTGACAAAAAGTGTCGATTTCTCAGGAAATTTAAATGGAATGGCACACTCTGTATAATGATAATATTAATGACATTTCTTCCTAGTTTCATGTCGAAAGTTTGCCTCGTGTGACCTAAACTCTGTCTAATCTAATACTTAACAAAAACTTTCTTTATAAAAGACAAGTGAACTGTTCACTCGTTTAATTACTATCTAGACAACTTGACTCTTGTTATCTGTCTTCCAGGAAATGATAGAGAGATATAATTTAACGTAAGTGGGACACGTGCATCATACCCCGTGCTTCGCTACCTAATCGTTCAATATTTATTTATTTATTTATATATTTAGTTATTTTATATAAAAATAGTTATACATATACACTGTAAATAGGGTATTACAAAATAAGTTTGGTCTTATTTAGGAAGGAATCAATCTTGAAAATGTCCCGCCTCAGACAAGAGAACAGGTCAGATTCAAGATTGAGACCGTTTCTAACATAGGCGAATTTTGGACATTCACTAAGGATGTGTTTAACAGAGATTCTGCAAGAACAGGTGTCACAGATAGGGGGACTTTCCCCCCTCATCAGAAAGCTATGTGTTTGCTGTGTATGACCAATTCTAAGGCACGTAATAGAAACTTGGTTTCAGGAGGGATGGGCCAATATTTGACATCCTTTTTAAGTTCGAGTAATTTGTTACTCCCTTGTCGGAGCCAAGTACTTTCCCAAGATGAGACAATTTTTTTTCTTGAGAAGTGGTTTAAAATCTTGGAGAAATAAATTTGGCCCGGAAAAAGACAGCATCATGAGGACTTTACAGGTCATTTTAATTTTGCAGTTTTTTTCAATTTTTGTCAATCCAATTTTCTGTTTTGATTATGATTCATTCCATTTTTCATAACTCCACAATCTCCACATAAAGCCGTTCAAAAGATATTCAGGTGGTCTCGGACTTTTTGGACACCCTGTATAATTGTTTCGGTGTGAGATGATAAATAATTAATTTCCAGGTGATAACTAGCAGGTCTGTGCAAGGCCTTACCCAGGAGGTGGTCCAGGGGGTCTAGCCCTCCCCCCACCGAAATTTCAATACTTTTTATGCATGACTTATGTAATATTATAAAGTGTAACTCATCATCACCACCAACAAAAACAACAACAACATTAACAACATCATCAACGGTAACAACAACATCATCAACAGTAACAACAAAAACTACAACATCAACAACAATAGGTGTTAGTCCTAACTTGGCTGTCAATCCTTCGGATTGCCCCCGAATAAAACTTTTGGATACGGCCCTGGGTCTGTGTATTATAGACCTCACTCACTTTTTTGGCCATCTCTTTGCCACCATTTTGGATCAAATAGGGCCTAAAAAAACAGGTAATGCTATTAATATAAAAATGTATATTTCTTTTTGTTATTATGACGCCATTTTTGTGGGCGTCATAGCATTATTACAAGGTATTCTCACTCCAATATCATTAAGCCTAAGCTACACCTTAAAATTTTTTAACTTGTTATGCTTGTAACTTGTAGTGAGTTTGAAGACATTGTGTCTTCAAACTCACTTCAAGCTCTGAAGATGTACTCAGGAGAGTACGAAGCTATTAGTCAGCTCTAATTAACATCTTAATAATTTTACAGTCAAGTGAAGATATAGTATTTCCTTTAACTCAATGTGGATTTACTTGACATAGGTAGTATACCAATTCCTAATTCAACAAAATAATAATTATTGTGGCGAAGTTGTTTTTCCTGTATTATTTTCTATTTACCCCATCAGGTCACTTGTGTTAGGGTTAAAAGAGCCCTTTTTAGGCCACACTGTACAAAAGCTTCAGACGAGGGGGACGCAGGTATGTAATATAATAATTGTGAGATAACGTAAAAACATTATAAAATGATGTTTTTGAAATGTATGCCCTTTGAAACTGGTATGGCGTAAAAATACTTGGACTCGGCGATCCTTTGCAAAATGGTTTCTAGATAAATAACAATATTATCTATCTGCCCATGTACCTAGTACATTTCATATTCAGATATGAGCAAATATACAGGGTTTGTCATTCTAGATTCATTCATTCACTAGTGACTTCATCGTGTCCGTAGGTAGATGTATGAGACAGGGGTCCGACACAGGACAGAAACAATGTGGCAAGTTTTTCAAAAAAAAACTCAATTCTTTTTAAACTCGCTTCTTATTGGCTGAGTCAGGGGTGTACACAAGGGGGGGCTGGCCGGCTATAGCCCCCCCCCCCCCTTTTTTTTCGNAGTCCATGTTGGACGGTTATACATACGCATTAGAGGCATGGCCGGTTTACTCCTGCCCGGTATCAAATCTTATGAGACAGCAGGACTGTATCCTTTACGTCACTGACCCGAATGACCGAACATCTATTTTTGAAGTCCACAATTTTTCTTTGTACTACAATAACTGTCGAACGTCTTGTCCGATTTGACTGAAATTTTATATGGATATTGATTATAGTCATAGGTGACTAGTAATCGGTTCCAAATGATGGCCACTTTAATTGAGTGAGGATTACAGTCCATAACGGTTCATTAACCTACTTGTGAAGCACAGACCTCTTTGTTTAGGTTCCAAGGGTATTTTTAAGATGTGTTCAGCTCCTCCGTAACAACGCCCCTGTCCAGTCTATCCACACCGGCGTCATTGCAAAGGCTACTGTGCGTGAGTGTGACTTCACTGATATATCTCAGACCTCCTACATTCCAGTCCTGGCCTCTAGCGACAATCCATACTTCCATATACCAATATATAAATGCGAAAGTAACTCTGTCTGTATGTATGTGCGTGTGCATGTATGTATGTTACGCTTTCACGCTTAAACTACTGAACCGATTTTGATGAAATTTGGTATGGAGATAGACTAAAATTTAGGAAAGGACATAAGCTATTTTTATAGGTTGAAACTATAAACGGCCATGCCTATAAGGCGCCAAGCGAAGCGGGCGTATCCTGCTAGTTATTTATATTTAAACCAAATCAGTGCTGCGTGAAAAAAATGGGAGTGATGAAAAGATCAGGTCGGCTGTTTTGGAGTCTTTTGATTGAAGGGATATCCAGGACCGGGTTTTAAGTGTACAACCCCCCTCCCGAAATTTTTGAAAAGGTTCGATTTTTCCTACAATCCCCATATGGTAAAACTCCCTTTACATGACCCCTCCCCAAAATAAAATCAACGGAGATATTGTGTTGATTTATAATAAGACACAGTTGGCTTTTATTTTCCTTCTCCATCTAGGTTAGGCCACCAACTTTAGGGAACCACGCTCGTAGGTACACAGCAGGGTGACAGAATGATAGTCTCGCTATCAAAAATCCCCAAAAAGAGGCAGTAAGCAATGTGGAAGAAACTCATTAGGGAAAGATTTTTTTCTTTTGAATTGAAAAATCTCCTCGAAGCTATCTGCATTAACGCGCAAGAAATATCATTTAAAAAACAAGTGTTGCGAAACAAATCAGGGATAAGATAGGCACTGGGCGCGGGGAAAGTTATTATAGTGAAAAATCTTTTTACTGGGTGCGAACCAAAAAGGACCTGTCAATTTGACTATATAATTTTGTCTTAAAAATACATTCAAAATATTTTTTTGTTAGGAAAGGATATCGAACTACGATATCGAACCTCTTGTCTGAATCGGATGAAACTTGGTACGACCATTCATTACGTTCATTTCTGTCCGAGTAAGCAAAGAATATGCTTACTCAGAACTTATTGGACCACCGAGGGCCAAATGGCAGACCTTTAGTGGTATATTTTTTTCCTTTAAACCTAACTAACTTTTTCGCTTTAAACCAAGACAAAGAGGATATTAAGAACGTGGGAGGAGCAGTTAATAGAGGTGATCTACAATATAAGGTCATGAGAGTCACGATTAACCCCACTTCTTGACCGGTAGTATTTATCCAGCCGCAGCCAAACAAAGACCCCGGTCGAATGGTGTGGAGGTTATGTTGGACTCAATATAGCCTACCAACCAAACCCACCCTCCTCTCTCTTCCCCACTGCCAGCTTTGGTCTAACAAACT
>CM022874.1:42155889-42168560 GCA_012654025.1 Pachypsylla venusta
AAAAAAAAAAAAAAAAAAAAAAAAAAAAAAAAAAAAAAAAAAAAAAAAAAAAAAACGGTGAAAGTATTCAAAATTGTAGTAGACCTCACGCAGTTGAAGAAAAAAAAACATCTAAAAATGTATATCAGAAATTTGTTTGTATGTATATGTATAAGGTTTGTACCTATGATGTATGAGATAGCAGCTCTAGATAACTTGAAGTCTACTGCTAAATTTTTAATTGTCATCATACATCTGGTCTTGGAGGCTGATAATTGACAAGGGCGCCCAGAACCATGACAATCACTGCAACATAATTACGTCAGTAACTCAATAGTTACAAACATAATGATATTAAATGATATTTTGTGTTATTTTACAACCATTAGCTCCGATGGACTCGATGTCACCCTTCAAGTAACTTCTTACAATCCCAAGTGTGATTTACTTTTCCGAATGTAAAGTTAGCAAGTCATAAGTGAATTGGAAGAAATTCTGCCTTCGGTAAAATAAAATTCATTAATGAAATCTATTATTATTTCTGAGTATTTATCTGCCTACCTATATCTACAACCGAACATTTTGTATAAAGGAAGTGCCAAGTGGGTTGTGGGTGTGGTGTAAAGTGAAAAAACAAAACAATCTTGCCTCTGAAAACGTTTCTACGTACCCACTCAGCAACTGAACAAATAGAGGCAGTTGAGAAAGTATTCGGTACTGAAATGGTGTGTCTCACAATCTGCATCTCGCTCGTATACATGTATAGGTGTATACGGAGTGTAACAAAAAATGTGTTCCTGAAAACACTTTATTATTATAACACTTTATTACAAGAAAAAATTAGGAAGATCTTCTCAAAACGGTATGCTGTATCAAGTAACATTATTAAAATTAAATTTTAAAATGTGTTCTTTGTTTTCACTTTTTATTTATTTTGTAAATTTTAAAACACTTTTTGTACAGCTAATAATTATTTTGTTTGTTTTTTAATTCTTATTTATTTATTATCATTTTCCCCCTCTTTTTCGTTATTTATTAATTCATTGTTTTATTATTAATGTATATATTTTTTATTTATTTACTTCTTATTATTTTATTATTGCCACTATTTCCATTCAGTTGCTGTAGTTTCATAATTGTTTTGATCAGGGCCGGATTAACATTCCGCAGGGCCCGTAGCACTTTCACAGGGCGGGGCCCCCTCCACCGGCGCCTACCTAGTGGGAACTGGAACCGGGGAGGAGTGTCTGGCAGCAAAAACTGATGTTTTTCAATATTTTTTTTGTTTAAACTAGCTTTTTTATTGGCCGTTATGGGTAGATGTTGGACGGTTGTACAATGTACATATGCAATAGAGGTTTGGCCGTATAAACGTTTCCTAATCTCTCTAATTGGGTTAAAATTGGTTAAAAAAATTCAAATGGTTGCCAGACACTCCTCCTCAATTCCAGAACCGTACCTAGTGTGCCTTCACTAACCAATTTGCTTATGGTGCAATACTCGTTTCTTCATTAAGTTTCTAGGCAGTAGTTACCTACTTGTACTTTCCTAAATTAGATTTTACTATACATACTTTGAAGAGATGGGGGGCCCCGCCAAAATGATATGTTTTTTCAAGTTTCAACCAAGAAATGTCGAAATATCTAGTGTAAGTTGTCAGAGCGCGGGGCCGTAGCGCTTTCTACAAGTGCTACTATTTTTAATCCCGCCCTGGTTTTTATATATCTCTTGCCAAATCAATATATTTTTCTTTATTTTATTATTATTATTTTTTAGTTCCATTTTTACTGTATGATGTACGATAGACTAGTTAGGACTTAGATAGGGAAGGTAGGACTTATATTGTTAAAACTTCTCTTTCATTTTCAAATAAATAAATAAAAATAAAAAAAAAACATATTAATAATTACAAAATAAAATATTCAAAATCGGAAAAACTAATTAAAATGTTTTTTTTTTTTGCTTAGTCTCTTTAACATCTATTGGTCATTCGAGACGGGCGTTTTACCTTCCATTTGGAAATTTGCAAACCACCTACCCACATTGACCTCACCCAGCCTGACTTAGGCTGGAAAAATAGCCAGCATCACAAGGGCGCGACTCCCATGGACACGCACATGGAACAACCTCGCTGGATGTTGCTTAACTTCAGTGATCTCACGGGAACTGGTTTATTCAACGTGCCATAGGCGCTGGCTGAAAATTAAAATGTTAAACATTGGGAACTCCCCTTCTTTATATTTATTTTATAGTCAAGTTAAGATACAGTATTGTATCTTCCTCGTATTATGGTTTTGCTTGACATAGTATCCAATTTAACAAAATTAATTATAAAGATGTTAATTTGATCTGACTAGTATCATACTCCCTTGAGTATATCATCATAGTTAGATGTATAGCTCTGATGATGTACTCAGGAGAGAATGTAGGTATGTATGTGTATATATATTTCTTTGTGTTATTATATAACCTTTTGTGGGCATCATAGTATTACAAGTTATGTTTTTATTAAAGGCTTTTATTACGCTTACATATTTAATCTTTGTTTGTGGTTAAATCTTAGAAATTAAATTTAACCCACTTCCCATTGTCGGATCGAGCTGAAATTTGGCACAATGGTAGATCTTGGATGACAATTGATTTTTTATTTGGTTGTGGTCAGTTTAGTTGCGACCGATTTTCCAATTTTTAAAAACATTTTTCCCCCAAATTTTTCTATACTTAATAATTACCTTATAATGCTACCACTTGTTGCTATTATCATAGCTACTATATTGTCCTCAGGAGGCTGTGAGTTACCCCCAAACATAACCAGACCAAGTATAAAACTCGAAGAAACCTTTCAAATATTTGGCCCGACCAGAATTTAAACCAGGGCCCTCCTTGGTGCAAGCAGAGTGTGATGAGCACTCAGCCATGGAGATTTCATACTCAGGAGAGTATGAAAGTAGACAGGTCAAATTCCTATGTTTATAATTTTCACAGTCAAATTATATCCTACCTCATTATTATGATTTTACTTGCCATGATAATCTAATCCTCACTCATTTAAAAAGGTTGCCATTTGGCACCGGTTGTCCCAATAGCGCCTTCAATTTAGACCTCACTTTGTTCGGCAAATAAGGTCTCATGGGAAATGACATTTTTTTCAAAACTCCTTTTAGATACCCCCCCCCCCNCCCCCCCCCCCCTAATATCAAGTGAACTCTGAAATTAAATATTTTGAAATTTCAAAGAAAAATTCAATGTTTAAAACAAGATCATTCAACCCGGAAATAAAGTTACCCTCTAAAAACTATCTTTTAGTATTTCTGTAAAATGTAGACCTCAAAAAGTACACAATTGGCCCAATAGGGCTCAAAGTTAATACAGAATTTCATCATAACCGGATAATGCTACAAAAAGAAGTACAGAAAAACGTGAAAGAAAAGAAAGATCTCCGTGTTGACCTCACTTCGTTCAGTTAATTGAAAGAAAGATCTCGATGTTGAAAGTAGACCTCACTTCGTTCAGTCAAATGAAAGAAAGATCTCGGTGCTGAAACTAGACCCCACTTCGTTCAGTCAAATGAAAGAAAGGTCTCGGTGTTGGAAGTAGACCTCACTTTGCTCAGTCAACAAGCTATATATCTCTCTAATTATTGCATAAAAGTAAGTCGTGTGATGTTCACACAACTTGAGTTTTCTTTCGTTTTTTTTAAAAAAATGCAAAGAGACGAAGGCACTTTCCCACTTACAAATAAAATGTTGGAGAGAATACATTATCTAAGCTTTATTTTTTTCTCTCTCACTCCAAGTAAACAAAAATAAGGAGGGGGCGCATTTTAAAACACCTCCCTACCCTGACCTATCTCCCCCTAAACATTTTAAAAAAGAAAAAATGCTTTGTGCATGGAGATGATATTGTTTTATTTCAATTTATTTTCTTCCTGAACAGTACCTACAGTGTCTTCTCATTAACTTTACTTTTCCTGTCCAAGTCCAAAGGAACTACACTCCCTGGCAAAAAGGCAACTGGACACAGCCAGTATATTGCTTGAATAATAAGTTCCAGAAATATCTTGTGTGGTATCGACTCTTGCATCAGATATTAATCTATTGCATCAAATTTAAACAATATTAAGTTGAACAAAGAATTCAAGTTGTACATCATCCGATGTCGAAATATTATATCGACATGCCAAAGGAACGGGTCCGACTTAGGGGAGAACCGTAGGGTCCTCGAATAAGGGAAAAATCTCACGTTCAAAATATTTTCCCCGTTTTCAAAATATTTTTCCCGTTTGGGGAAAAAAATTTTGCTCAAGCAATAAAGGCATGGCCGTAAAAACGTTTCCTAACCTGTCAAGGGGGTTAAAATATGTCAATAAAGCTACCATAAAAAGTGAAAAAACATACAAAGTTAAAAATAAAACAAAAGAGAAGTGGAAAAAATAAAAATATGGTTGGTGGGATTTTTCCCGCACGCGACAAAAATCCCACAACTATGGGACCCTACGGTTCTCCCCGGAGTCATACCCCCAAAGGACCTTAAACAATATTAATTGTTTAGAGTTAATACGAATTTGCTATTAGCTGAACTCAATACCTTCAGCCAATAGAAAGCCGGGAATGATTTTAACGGTCGATCTGAAGGAAAAACTTCAGATTGAACGTCTATTAAATTAATTCTAATTCTGGATTAACAACAAGTATTTTTATAAATTATTTCTAAGTCCTGAATTCCAATAAAGACCCACTTCGTAAATTTTAATCTTTGGTTTCCACATTAACATCTTGTTGTTCTCATTTCTATTATCTATAGTTTTCTCTCTCAGGTTGGGGTCTATCTTAAAAAGGAGTTTATATAGTAACTCTAAAACGGATAGACGGGGAACAACCTTTTCCATAGGAAAACCCGCATAAACAAACCAAAATATACCCAACAAAAAAAGGGTCATCTTTTTATGATCAGGTGAGACCAGAATGTCATTGAAAGATCCGGTTGGACGGCACAGGGTCAACGGAAGATCAAACGAGATATTCACCTTGTAAGACAGTGGAATTGTTCAACCTGGGGGATAATGGTTTATTGAGGGATTACATATGAAGACCAGACTGAGCTCGTAATTTTCCATATCTGCCAAAGAATCCAGAATTATACATAAGGGAGATGTTAAGAGATCCCGTGATTCAATTTGTATCTAATGCCATTTTCTTATCCTATAAAACAGTAAGTATATGTAATAGACAGAAATTTCTGAAATCGAGTTTTTCCTAGATTGAATTTATCCCTCCGAGGAAAGCGTTTGAGTTAAGAGGGACCATAAATCATAAGTCGCAGATCGAGTTGAGAGCAATCCCGGAAAGACAAAAAAAAATTGGATGAGTGGTTCATCCGTAGATACAAGCGCATTGCATCAAATGGAGTGTAGGTACTGGGAGGTGCACATTAGAAAGAGGTATGCAGAATTAGGCCAGCACAACCCATTTTACAGCACCAGTTCGGGTACATAAATGACAAAATACACTTTTCACAAATCTCACGGCACAGTTGCATAAGGAGATACCAGACGTTAGGCTATTAAAAATAAAATTCTCCAGGAAAATGAAATTTGTGTTTTCTCAGGAATATGAAATTTGCTTTATGTTGTGCACTCTTCAAAAATTAATAACATTTTCTTTTGACAGAGCGGACTCGGGAAATGTAATCTAGACAATGATATGAGGTCAAATTTAATTAAAATGAATCCTACCTCTATCCTTCGACAGGACGATCTTTGGAAATATTTGAGGAATTATAAATCATGACCACTAAAAAATTCCCAAAAATTTGATATTTAAGGTACCTACGTAAAAATAGAATAAACCACAATTTTACGTTTCAATGTGTCCAGAATCTATATAAAGGGTGTCCCAAAGTTCGAGATCACTTGAATATCTTTTGTACGGCTTTATGAGGAGATTTGAAAATTTGTAAGGTATTACATGCCAAATTAAACCACCTGATGGTGTTACCAATTTTTCAGAGGCGGGTCCCAAGTGGAACTCAGGTGGTCCAACTTTTGTTTTTTAAATACGAACCCCCACCTTGTGATACATTTTCAGAAAGACAATAGAATTAGAAGTACTTTGCAATTTACACGTCTAGTGTGTTTGGTTTCAAAATTCAATAAAAGTGGAAGTACTTTGCAAAATAAAATCACACGTCTAGCTTGTTTGGTTCCAAAATGGTGGTCATTTGAAATTTCCGAGATATGGCTTCCAATTGAGTGTCTAAAACTAGACGAATTATTTGCAATGGGATGTTGAATAATTACATAGTACACCAATGTCGAGGAACCTGTTTTTTAGACATAATTCGCCTAGTTTTAGACACTTCGCCAACTTTTAGAAATAATTCGTCTAACAGTTTTAGACACTCTTGGAAGTCATGTCTTGGAAATTTCAAATGGCCACCATTTTGAAACCAAACAAGCTAGACGTGTGAATTTCTTTGCAATGTAGGTACTTCCACTTTTATTGGCTTCCTGAAAATGTATCACAAGATGGGGTTCGTATTTAAAAAAACAAAACATGGACCCCTTGGGGACCACATGGGACCCACCCCAGAAAAATTGGTCACAACATCAGGTGATTTAATTTGGGATATAATACCATTTCAAAACTCCACATAAAGCCGTTCAAAAGATATTCAGGTGGTCTCCGACTTTTGGGACACTTGGTATGTCCCCCCCCCCAAAATATATATATATATATTTTGGGGGGGGGGTATTTTTTTAGCAAGTAAAATTATAGGCAAACCTATGTCTCATATTGGCAAAGGTTTTTTTAAGTTTTTTTTCGTATCCAAAAATTTTCGAGATATTTTACTGCAATTAAGGATGGGATTTTCGACTCATTTGTCGGTGAGTTGACTCGATTCATCCGGACGAGTCGACTCGCATCGAGTGACAATTTTAAAAACACCTTATTTGATGAGAAAGACATAATAAAACCAATTGACAAAATTGGCATCTACCAAATAAACGTCCCCAACATCGATGAATGCATTAAAAAGACTTCACAATCAATCGTCACCAGAATAAAAACATTTTCCTTGAATAAACACCAGAATAAAAGAACAATTTCCCGAAAAAATCGAACTTAGGTTGTGAGACTAAAATTAGGTGCCTATTCGTATCAATTTTCGACATTGAATGCAAAGACACTTTCGGTTGAAGTCCAATCCGTCGTTAGCGTTTTTTTTTTTTTTTGCTTTTAGTGTTTTTGGCCGATTCAAGGTGATATTCACAAATGTTGCCAAAAAGGAAAACAACAGACTTGAATTTTCAATTTTATGTAATTGGACGCGTCACGAAATATTTATTTAAAGTCAAATTTGTTGCGTTGGCGGTTTTGCCTCTTTTGGGCATTCTTGAATCCTGATGCTCAAGATTTGTGCTCTGGGGACCTCAATACGTGTTTTGACATAGAAAACTCGACAGCCCATTACAATACTTTATTCTTCTTTTATAGATAAGGAAAGTCGTGTGATGTTCACACCAGATTTTATGTTTTATTAATAATTAGCCAGCGTCTATGGCACGCTGAATACAGCGGTTCCTGTTAGATCACTGAAGTAAAAAAACGTCCAGCAAGATTGTAAAATGTGGATGTTCGTCGTGGGTTTGCGCTTCGTGATGCTGGCTATTTTTCCGGCCTAATAACCAACGCTGGGTAAGGTCATTGAAGGTACCTGGTTTGAATTTTCCAGCGAATCGTAAAACTCCCGTCTCCAATGACCAATAGATGTTAAAAACGTTAGGCAAAAAAAAAAAAAAAAAAAAAAAAAAAAAAAAAANAAACGTAGGTATTAAAATAAAAATATATGCATCGTCCGGGAATCGAACCCGGGTCGCCCGCGTGGCAGGCGAGCATTCTACCACTGAACCAACGATGCTTGATATTAACATCGCGTTATAGTACATTACAAAATAAGTAGGTACCTGGGTATGTAGGTATAATACCTACAAGATACCTACCTGGTAGATAGGTACCTAATGGTACAAGTAGTACCTAGTTCTGTGCACTATGGACCTATCTTAATTAAAATGTCACCATTTGGGCTCGAGTGGACCTCTATATACCATAAATTATTCAGCTATTTTTAACAAAAGCGGATAATGCGTTAGAGTTTTTTTGTGCTACAAAAACTAGGCACCCTTTTTTCTATGGTATCCAAATGGGTCCATAACTAAAATATATTGAAATCGGTCAAAGCTAATTCTCAAAACTTACTGCAGAAGATTTATGGCACAGAGTTGAATTTGTCGAATTGGTCGCATTGGTGTTTCAATGTGCTTATATAGGGTTTCGTACTAAAATTTTAGTAGGGTGTGTCACAAAAATGTCTTAAAATAATACCAAAATGTTTAAGGTTCTCTCACAGACAACAGTATACTTAGTTATACGACCGTCATGTAAGAATTGCCATATCTGCGGACTCCCAACACCCATTAGAACATCTCATCATCACAGGTAAACACCGGTGGGGCTGGTTTGTAACAACTCGCAATGAGTTATTGATACTAGAGAAACCTTACGGATAATGGAGTAGCTTCTCCTTGCTTTCTGCATGGGTAATGGAAAGGATATCGTTTCCGACCCTGTCCTTAGTCGCCTTTTACGACCGACATGAACTTGAATCCCTTGGCAGTAATCTTTTTAAGCCCCCCCCCCTCTCCACAGAGGACTTAGAAATACGAGTATGTGTACATATATCTATTTTTTTATTTTCATGTCATTATATACAATTATACATAAGGGTGTCTTAGAGCACCCTTATTCTGCTCATTCACCACTGGGGTCAGATAATAGGTAGCTCAACCTATTTAATGACAAATAATATAAAAGAGTTTGGAAAAACTTTAGCCTCCAAGTCGGTAAGTAGAAAATCAAACTTTCATTAAATTATGCCTTTAGATACCTAAGGCTGTCTGAGAGCACACCTATTCTGCCAACCACCACTGGTCTGATAATAGGTCAATGCAATTAATGACAAATAATATAAAAGAGTTTGGAAAAGCTTTACCTCCAAGTCGGTCAGTAGAAAATTAATCTTTCATTAAATTATGCCATTAGATACCTAAGGCTGTCTGAGAGCACCCTTATTCTGCTCATCCACCACTGGTCTGATAAGAGCTCAACGTATTTAATGACAAATAATATAAAAGAGTTTGGAAAAACTTTAGCCTCCAAGTCGGTAAGTAGAAAAACAACCTCTCATTAAATTATGCCATTAGATACCTAAAGCTGTCTGAGAGCACACCTATTCTACCCAAACACCACTGGTCAGATAATAGCTCAACGAATTTAATGACAAATAATATAAAGGAGTTTGGAAAAACTTTAGCCTCCAAGTCAGTAAGTAGAAAATCAAAGTTTTATTAAATTATGCCATTAGATACCTAAAGCTGTCTGAGAGCACCCTTATTCTGCTCATCCACCACTGGTCAAATAATAGCTCAACGTATTTAATGACAAATAATATAAAAGAGTTTGGAAAAACTTTAGCCTGCAAGTCGGTAAGTAGAAAAACAAACTTTCATTAAATTTTCAAAAAACTACAAGTTTTGACCCTCGAGGGGTGGTCGAGTTAGTAGAAAGCTGCGGTGTGGGAGGGGGGGGTCTAAACTTTTAACTGATATGACTCGGATAATAATGAGGTGCAAACTGGGGCTTGTTACTTTATGGCTATTAGGGATAAACTTTTATGGGAAGAAATTATTTAACGACTTCTAGAATGGGTCCAAAGAGAAAAGAAAATGCCCCCACTGAAATGGAAAAAGTTTTTTGAACAAAATTGAAGTGCCGGAAAAAACGACTAAACTGACCAAACGCAACAGAGACTACCATTCTACTGGGGAAGTGAGGGGGGATCATGGGGTCAAAATGATATTGTTTAATGAGAATTCAGATTTAAAGGAAAAATGGTTTCGTTTTTGTTTTGACTTTATATTGTAGACTTAGGGTTCAACAATAAAGTAGTCGTAGATGAAAATTGAAAAATGCGTTTACTAACTAAAAAACTAGAAAAGAAACTGAATACACTTTATTAAATAAAATACAATCAAAAAGGTAACAAAAATTCGTACACTGTTTATCATCAAAAATATCGTATACAAAACTCGCGAGGAAACTACGTAATTCACACACTGAAAATTCACAATTAAATCATTTGAACTTAACTCATTGAACTAAACAATAAAACTGACTCAAGTTTCCACACCAAGTGCCTTATCTATATCTCAAACTGATTTCTAGAAATTTCTGCTATACAAGAAACTCGCTATACCCTTCTACATTGTTCTCGAAAGGGGAAGCAAATTAACTAGAGATCATATTCCAGACGCCATGGGGGGACGTCTAAAAATTGGAAAAAATGCCGCTTAATTTTTGGGCGGTAACTTGCGGCCACTTGAACTTTCCATTTTTTTCTCTCTTATTGCGCACCTACATACAAGTCTATAGGTTTAGCCATCGTGGAACTACGTTGATTATCATTGAGTGAGTTAGTATACCAACTAGGTTTTATATTGCGTTTTATAAGTATAGAAGATTCTCCATCACTCTCTTGTCGTTGAGATTGAGTGAGGTATAGAGTTTATTGAACCAATAGACCTCAGCATTGAATCTGTATACAATGCTTGGAAAGCAATAATAATAATACCAAAAAAATGTGTTTTACAAGTAAAAGGAATTATGTGAAATTTTTATTCAACATTTTTTTACGCTCTTTTGGTTTTTGTGAACAGATAATATTGAAAACAGCAAAACATTTTTTTTTCCTTTTTCATCTCATCTCCACTGCAGGAGTACTGAGATAACACTTTTTGACCATACCTTTGAAAAGAGATCATAAAAATAATACAGCACGTAGGTATTTTCTATATTTATAATCTTAATACGCAAAACCGTGTGGGCAGGGGCGGACTTACGGGGGAACTGGGGGAGAGTTCCCTCCCAAAAGTTCTTGAAATATACAAATCGTATGAATATCTAATTTTCAATCAAATTTTTGCTGCATTACAACATAATTATATCACGCCGAATTTAGTTGAAAATATCTTTTCGCTTGTAAAATTGACCTTGCTGTTGGAATATTATGACATTTTATGACACATTATTACCAATAAATGCATTTTGTTTCCTTAGTCCCCCTCCCCCCTAAAAGTTTACCCTGGATCTGCCCCTGCGTGTGGGTATACTGATGCAATGACTGACTGACAAGCTGAACCTGTAACCCTGATATTTAGAACAGATTTCACTGTCTGACCCGAATGACCAATACTTGTGAAAGAAACGTTAAAAAGCAAACATCATAATATTAATATTGTCTCAGAGGATACAATCCTTCAAAATATGAAACATTTTCATTTTGGTTTATTATTTTCAATAATGAAATTTTGGAATCGTCACGAGAAAAAAGTCTCTCCCCCCCCCGCTCAAAATTTTATATTTTTCGTTTCAAGGTACGCAGAATTCAAAAATCGAACTAAAAAATCCGCTTGCCTCATAGCGTTTACCGATTTGAATAAAATTTGGTAAATCGGTTCCGTTTGGGGTCTAAGTGTGTCTTGAAACTTTTCAAGACACACTTAGGCTGCTGTCGCATTGCGCTAAAAGCAGTTTTTGCCGCTTTTTTGTATTCCTGTCGAAAATGAGAATAGAAAGTGGTAAAGACTTAAAATTTGCTGTGTCGGTCATATTTAGGGTCTGTTTATGCGTCATACCTTTCTAATGCAATGGAATATTCCGTTTGGGGGGAAGGAGATAGTTTTTTTTTTCGCCAATAAAATAATATAACCATTTGTCACATTGCTAGATGTTTTTTTTTGCCTTCACTAATGGATAATCCGGTCCTGCAAGGCACCCATGGAAGTGCCTGTAGGACATAAATTAGAAAGCTGTTTACAACAACAAAAACAAAAAACGGGTGGCAAGAAATTTTACAAAGGCTCATAAACTAAACCCCCAATTGAGTGATAACAAATGGGGTAAAAAAAAAATGTAATTATTCAAAAAGAAAAGAATGAAAGGCTGTGAAGCAATAAATTAGGGCTAAAATCTTGATTTGACTATCTAAAGGTCTGAACTTACTTTATAACTGGAAATGTTATCAATGGAACACGCAAAGGCTGCGTCTCTGCCAGCAGTCACTGTTACATTGGTCATACGATTCACAAATTTAGGAATTTCTGAAACAGAGATGCTTAAAATTTATTTCAAATTACAATGATAAAGTATGCTAATTTAGCATTGTGTTAGGTGCTCATATTTTAACCCGAAAAAAACAGTTCGTGGTATAAAGTTACGCGTCAAGTCATTATTCACATTTAACTTAGCGTATGGTTTTTTACTATGTCTATACATCAAAGATATTAAAATATAATATAAGATAGACGGATGATGTATAATGAACCAGGAGATCAAGAGGCGATTCTTCATTGTCAACAAACAAAGCAAATCAGATTGTTTCAGAACAGACCAAGTAAACCAATCAATTCCTTGCCGCATTTGTCGAGCTTACTTGGCTTGTTTTATATTTTTCAGTGTGTAGGTATGTGTTATGATCAATATCTGATTGTTTTGGGTTGGTAAAAAAATGGCCTAATGATTGTCACCCGATGTGTCAGTCAAGGGCGTAGCCAGCATCTGGCCTAGGGGGGGGGG